>JAPQRQ010000008.1:24663991-24677767 GCA_037367365.1 Apogon talboti | reverse complement strand
GAATACGGGGCAGTGGGGGCTTAGGAATGAGGCTGGGGGTGGGTGGGTGTCTCTATCGCAGTTCCAGCTTGTCTCAAGGACACCCCAGCCCCCTGGTTGGTACTGATGGGGACAAATGTGCCCAGTGACATCACCAGCTCTGGCAGTCACTCATTTTTATTTCGGGGGTCTGCTTCTTCGGAGATTGGGTGAGCCGTCAATGTCACAATGCTCTCACTGTGAAGTCGTGATCTGATGTTGCTGAGATAATGGTTTCTGTCAAAATGACCGGGGTCTTTGTTCTTGATCTACCTCTGTTGTTGACAGCCCTCATCCCACATATTAAAGGTTCAGTGTGCAATATTTAGTGACATCTAGTGGTGATTGTGCAGAATGCAATTAACTGAATGCCCGTCTGCTCTGCTCTGGGGTGGCCATGGAAGACACAGAAGTTCCTTTTTACAGTGTTTATATACTTGAGGTAATATTCATTGTAGTTTCCACTCAGACGTGCAGGTGATGATAATGTAACAGATTATTACTGTGGAACTGTGGCGTCACTAACATGGTGGACTGCATAGATGTGAGCCACTCCCACATTTTAAAGTAACAAAAACAACTACAACACAACTGCCCAAATCTCCCTAAACCCCACACATTGAACAGTGTGATCAGTGCTTTCCATGAGACCCGCCCTACATGCAGGCCTCATCCCCCTCAAACCTTCTGGCCTTCTTCTTGTTTGACAATTTTAGCTTCTGGCAATTTATAATAAAGACAGAAGAAAGAAACAATCAAGGGAAGTATAGGTTTCCTCTAACCCGTGAGCTTCGGATCAACGTCGACAGCTCTATTGTTGAATTTTGTCATTAAAGTTTTAGTCAGATAATAATAATATCTGTTCTGGATCATCCATCAAGTTTCTGTTTAATACCATCTTAAGGCGACAGGGCTCGTTACGGGTGTCAAAGGGGTTCTGCAGACGGTCAGGTCACTCTCCGGTGACACTCGGCGGTTCAAAGAATGGCTTGCTGTCAGAAATCCTGGCTTTTATAGCATGGCGTGCGCCACAGCCTCTCCAAAATAATACGGCCAGATGGCTGCCAACAAGATGGATGGATTATAGGTGGGGTGACTTCAGCTTGACTTGGCACTGTGTATAATTTCATACACACAGTATTTCAAAGGGCTGAGGGAATGCATCAAAGGAGAACAAAGGGAAGTCTCAGTGAAGCCTGCTCCAACGAGGTTAATACATATTGCACTGTTAAAGAGTTTTAAATTTACACCTGAAAACTGTTTGGACCTCAGGAACGTAGCAGTCAGGTCAGGACTTCTGCCTGGCCATCAACACAAACTGACATATTCACACACATTTCCTTTCGGGTGCACTTCTTGAGGCCGCCGCGCCGCGCTCTGTGGCGGGGACAGACCTTCTCTGTGCAGAGGCAGCGGGGGGAGTGATGGATGCTGCTGAGGCTTCATGTAGCTACATGATGGAGGCAGACTTTCAGTTGTGCTGACATCAGCGCCCCGTTCACATGGAGGTGTGACGGTTGTTTACAGTGCCACCCTGCCGTCGCCACCACTAGACTCCTACTGCTGAGTAGAATACTCTCAAGTACTAATAAACAGGATATATTGTTAAGACTAGAGTGTGACTAAGTGACTCATTGAGTGACTGATACCGCCCTCGCACACAAACAAGGAGCAAGGACAAAGCAATGTTTTCCACTGCTTTAAATGGGTTTTCCGACCCTGGTGTACTGAACTGACCAAGGTTTTACAGAGCCTCAGCTCTACAGCTTTGGATGAACAAACAACAGCGAGGACGCTTTGACAAGTTGGAGAGAAGATGTCAAGTGTCTGACTTTGATTCAAAATATGAAAAAAAAAATCCATTATGAGATGAAACTGATCACCTCTATAATTACCTGACAAAACAGTAATAAAGTGTTTTAATGTCCAATGGATAAGATTTGGGGGTCACAGAGATCTACTGATATAAGTGGAACAGAAAACTCAGTCATCTGTGCTTTCATTTGTGTATAATTGGCTGAAAATAAGATTTCTTGCATTTCCATCAGCTTAGACAGAGGCCGTTCTATCTGCAGAGGGTCACCACGGGTCCACAGTAGCTCCAGGACCATCACCTACTACGGCTGAATGTGGACCACAGTTCATATCTCCTTAAATAAAACAGGAAAAAAACCCTGGTTTTCTGCAAATTTAGTGGGTTTTTCTTTTCTCCTGTTTTTGGTGACCTCTATAGGTCAGGGTGTGTCGACTTGTATTCAGACGATGCAGTCTGCAGCTGCACTGCTACATTATGGAACTCAAACATAGAAATAAACGAATGAATTAAGGTGACCTTTGAACCCTAGAAGGACATGTTGAACTTTTGAGTCTGTTGCCGTCACTGCGCATCAGTTAGTGTGTTTCAGCGTCAGGTGGTGTTTCGCTGGTACTGTAGAATTTGACTGACAGCTGAGTTTTGATCCCTTTGACTTGGTCCTGGTGTGGCTTTAACTTATTTTCCTTGCTTTAACTGGAGTCTATGCAGAGACTCGGAGCCAACGTGGAGCATCTGTCTAAAGTCCTCACCGTGAATTCAATCAAAACCATATTTACATTTTGGATCCTGAGATGAAAATATCCACTAATATACAGTTGACACATGATCGACTAATTATTCTGAAGATACGTGTGAATTGCTAAGAGCCTGTGATGAACATGCGATCATCGGTGTGTTATAACATTCTTATTTCTGGGTTGTTTGTGTGTGAACCTCGACGGCTCAGTGAGGAAACCAACACATGGTAAACAAGGGTTAATATTCAGGAGAGCACAGAAGAAGCTGGGCAATAAATGGATGCCCTCCTGCAGAGAAAAGGCAGAAGAGAGAGCACTAATTTAAAACAAGACAAGAGGAATCTGCTTGAGTACACCATTGATTGTCTCTGACTGCGAGAAGAACAAGGGGCTGGGAGAGGGACAAAACAGATGACATGACTGCTAGTGTCAAGAAGCTTGGACTGCCTTTTATTACAGCTCTCTCTGTCTGTCTCTCTCTCTGTCTCTCTCTCTCTGTCTCTCTCTCTCTCTCTCTCTCTGTCTCTCTCTCTGTCTCTGTCTCTCTCTCTGTCTCTCTCTCTCTCTGTCTCTCTCTCTGTCTCTGTCTCTCTCTCTGTCTCTCTCTCTCTCTCTCTGTCTCTGTCTCTCTCTCTCTGTCTCTCTCTCTGTCTCTCTCTCTCTGTCTCTCTCTCTGTCTCTCTCTCTCTCTCTGCCTCTCTCTCTGTCTCTCTCTCTGTCTCTCTCTCTCTGCCTCTCTCTCTGTCTCTGCCTCTCTCTGTCTCTCTCTCTCTCTCTCTCTCTGTCTATCTCTCTCTCTCTCTCATTCCCCCCCCCCCCGTTGTTTCCCGGTGTATGCCGACTGAGCAGCGGCAGATAAGGCAGACAGTCGGGGCCCCATGCTGACTGGCCTGACTGACTGTGAGGAGCACAGAGCCAATCAATGAGCGCTCACAATAGAGCGCCAGCATCCACATAGCTAACAGCTCCCTCAGGCCATGGTGAGGACGTGGAGAAGAGGGGGATGATATGGATGGAGAAGAAAGGAGAGGAAAGGCAGAGGGAGGTGATCCTTCCGCTTGAACACACGGGGCCATAGGTCTGCGTTTGCCGCTGAAGGAACGTAGACGTGTTTCCGGTGAAGGGACAGCGCACTCATGTACGGTTTCTGTTGGCTAAAGCATATGTAAGCGGAGGTCAGTGTACTGTTCAGGATGCAAACTCGAAGGCCTCTCATCTTCTGCTCAGTCCTGACTTTTGAAGAGCAGAGTGGTGGTCCGGTGCTCGGGGTGATAGTGCTATTTTTAGTCGGCTTCTTATTTTTCTCATTGTTGCACAGTTTGCGTGTTTGCATGCATACGTTTGAGCAAGCCTTTTTTTTGGTACATTATTATGCAATGCAGTATCTGACCTTGGAAAGAACATGTGCCAGAGGGATATGGAGAGAGCTGAGTAAATGTGTGACCACTTCAACCTCTTTGTCATCCTTGACTGCACAACCAGCTACCTCACTAGTCACAGGGCAGCCCTCATGAGGATACAGAACATTAGAAATTCAGCTTATTCCCTTTCAGAGGTTACCTCGTTATCATGGTATTCTGATCCGTGCTCTGGTGCAGTGCCCAAAGGAAGGAACTGCTGTTTTATTGTGTTGTTAATCACCAGACAAACCGTGTTCCAAATAAAGTCCTTTTTTGATATTCCAAATTCTCAGTCATAACTCATCATTGAAATCAGCTCTCAGTAGCAATCTTTTATTGGAACAAGGATCCTTTGACCAGAGTTAAAAAGGAAAACAGGCTGGCAGACAAGCCACCTAAGCGACTGCCTATTTCTCAGGATGACATTAATATAATAGCACTGGTGCCCAAAACAACTTTGTATTGATCCGCATAACCTTTTAAGCCGATCGATTGCTGCACTCTATCTCTGAATGCTTTGGTATGGGCATGTTTTCAAGCAAGGATTTGTTGCAGTGTTTGCATGTTAAATATTGTTTTGTGCAGTGAGTTCTTTGCTGTATAAAGAATGAATTCTGATTGGTCGTTGTTTTGTTTTGTCTGTAAATGCAGCCGACACACCAGCCTTACTCTGTCCTGTCTGACCGTCTGTCTGACCGTCTGTCTGACAGTCAGACAGACTGCTCCAGGTGTCGGACACTGATCTGTGGGACTCATCCACTGATTCTTCAGATTCTTTTACAGATGTTGCCGATCCTCAAGAGAGTTCATGAAAAGACTGAATGGCGAGCGGCGTGTGAGCGTGTCCCCAGAGGTCAAGGAAACCTCATTTTAAAGAGATGCACGCGCTGAGCTTTTCATTTGGAGCATTTGGCAGAGATAGACGAGGCTCCTTCTGAACGCAGGACGGTAAAAGCCATCACTTAGGTCCTTGTATTCAGGTATTCAGATCCACTTGCTTTGTGCTTCATGGACTGAAAATAAAATGATGATTATTTTGGTCTCCCAAAAAAAAATCACATTCTGGAGTGCAGTGAAACTTGGAAGCAGAGGTCTGTCAAAGCGTTTCCATGTTTCCAGTATTAAAGAAAAACCCATGTACTACAATCCCATTAACAACTTGGATGTTTTTATAATAGAGTAATGGTCTGTAATATAGATTTCAGAACATTTTAACACCCACCAGCCCACCGAGAACCCATTTTAGGGTCAGGGGCAGAGGTAGGGTGAGGGTTAGGCTTATATTTGAGCCTCTGTTGGAGCTGCTGAGCCGAACCCTATTTTAGGGTGAGGGCTTTGAGGAAAAGAGTGCATGTTAAAACATTAACAAATATTTTACAGTCAGGTTCCTGTAGTGAGTCCTGTTTCATGGTGACCCTGCTGAGTGTAAAACTACATAGGCCATCGTCTATTTTTCTTTGTGATTGTATGCATTTACCACTGTTAATGGTGTTACACAACCCTAACCCCCCGGTCGTCCAAGTGGACGCACAACCTCCTGCCTGTCTCCTGAGGCCAAGTGTTTTGCGCCTCAGAGTTCACGATGAAGCTCTGAGCCACAGAGCAGCAGGAGGAGATATTGAATCTCCTCCAGAAAAAATAAATAACGCCCTTGTCTGCAAGTGACCGGTGCTCACTCCCAGACTTTTAAGGCGGCTCGAGTTACTGTGGCCCCTGACAGGAGCAGACAGGTTGTGTCTGAGAAATACCTTCCCACAGATGACATCATTGTGCAACGGGAGAGAAAGAACAGAGCGAGCCAGGAGTGGCTCTGCCGCAAAGGCTCAATACTCAATCAAAACTTAAGATCATGTCCTGATCTTTTTCCCCGTGAACAAGATTTGCGGCATGATGTTATCTGTGAGAACATTCTGTTGGCTCTCAGAAGGTTCCGCCGCATCTCTGCCCCGTATTAGACCGTATTGTGTCCAGGAAGACGAGAGCTTCAATCTTTAGTTATTAGTATTCAAGAGGCATGAAAACATGACCTTAATTCCCTGGAGAGTGTCAGTGCTCAGACAGTACACTCCTCCATTTAACAGTGCACGCATACGGACACACACACAGGCCTTCAGACGGAGAAATAATGGGATCTAACAAGGCAGTCTTAGAGATGAGTCTATTGTGTGGGTTGAAATGAGCTCCCACACCCTGCTCCCAATGAGGGTGGTCTCCCCTGGGCGCTGTGGATGACATTAAAGGGATTTGTCCATGAAGATCTGACTCTATTACTGCAGATAATGCTCCGTAGTCGACAACCACAGAGATCAGAGAGAAAAGCGTGTTGCTCGCAACTTGTAATCATGTGTATCTCAATTATCTAAAATAGCCTCATCTATTCATCGACTTCATCTGCACTGATTGTAGAGCGTGGAAACATGCGGCTTCACTGAGAGCGGCAATGAGTTAGCATTTACTCCTAACTCCATTTCTTTACATATGAATGAGTCAACACACAGCAAGGTGCCAACATGAGCACTAATATTTATTGGCTAAAATATTTAAGGCAGTTCAAAGCCACAGTGATACCACAGAGGACAGCACCACCTGCTGGCCGTGTCAGGTCAGTGGTGGTGTGGGGTAGAGGGGCGGGGGCTGATCTTTACACTGCAAATATCAGCTAATAGCATTAGTTATGGATGAGACCAGGCAGTCTCATCCAAATGCTGCTCAGCACTAGCTCACCCGCAGTTACAGTAATTGTGCTGTGAGTGAATGAGTTACTAATTCATCCAGAAAGGCTGCAAAAGGCTGTGGCTTGTGTTACTATGTTAAATCCCAATATTTAGTCTAGGAATTAGCAACCTAAGAGCACAGTTTCAGACGTGGCATGTGAGCACTTGAAGAACAAATCTGAGGTACTTTATTTGAGTATTTCCATTTTATGCTGATTTGTACTTCCACTTCACTACGTCTCAGAGGGAAGTATTGGACGTTTTTACTCTACTACATATGTTTGAGTGCTTTCATTCCTTTTCAGGTGACAGTTTCTTTTGTTTTTTCAAACCAAAATGCATTGCTACTTGGCTCAAAAAGACCAGCTTTTCTGTGTTCATAAAAAATGGTCTCTTTAGAGATATTCTCATGGTGACTCCACAAACAGGAAAATCTGATAGAATATGATGCATTGTAAGTATATAAAGTTGTAGAAATGAACTTAAAATACAATGATGTAGCAGTAACATAAATGCAAAACACATAAGGGTCATTTTACTGTACGACAGGGAAGAGCTAACTCAGTATATTTGTGGATAATACTTAAATACAGTTTCTTAGGTAAGGTTTACTGTACAGTGGTGGAGTATTTCACAGTGCAGTGTTAATACTTTTACTTGATGCAAAGGACCTGACTACTCGGACAGTTTGGGTGAGTGCAAACAAATGAGGAAGAATCCAGACGAGCTGTAGCGGTCTGTTGGCGTTTGCAGGACATGCACAGATTGAAACCAGTTGTGGATTTGCAGTCGTCATTCCCATTCTGCTGCTGACACCCCTCTGTGATATGACGCAATGAGCTGCACAAACAACCCCAGTAACAACGGACTCTGGACCTTGATAGCAGTGAACTCTACATTTCCCAACCACCACCCACCCTCATGTTGCAATATAAGGGACCTAATATACACAAACACAAAATGACTCATGTGTGCGTAAGAAGGAGCCCCCCCGGCCTGGGACAACAGGATCTGGAAGTCAGAACCTCAGCACCTGACCCAACAGACACCTCTCTGCGGCTCCACTGTCCTCATATCCTAATACTGTTTGGAATGTGTTGCCAGGCAACGGTCTCTGTAAACACAGCACCTGGCAACTCCGACAGTAAACCTCCATCGCTCTGTGGAAAATTAGATGCCTTTACTGTGCACACACCCATGTGTTCAGATCACTGGACGTCTGTGCACATGCTCCTCCTCTTCTTCTGTCAGTCTGTGACCTTTTTGTTTATTCTGTGCCTTGTAATTTTGTTGGATTTTCTAAACAACCTCATTTCAGTGTGTTAGATCATGAACTCAACATCAGCTCCCATTCCTCCTCATTACTATAAGACGCCTGTCACCAATTAACTCCCCCTCTGATTTGCATTACAGAGGGGGCCAAGAAAGTGCCATTACTGGACCTCCACTCTGCTTACTCCGTCCCATCAATTTCCTGTTATTGTTGGCAGTTAAGCTGAAGCCCCAGTATTGATTCCTCACCCTAGGAGAAGATAAGGTGGGGAATCGAGATGGATTCCATATCTATTATCTAATGGAATTCCTCCTCCCAGAAAGGTCTATGGATTTTCTGCCATTGAAGCTGTGAAAATGTGAGTCTGCATGGGCCTGTGTGTGTGTGTGTGTGTGTGTGTGTGTGTGTGTGTGTGTGTGTGTGTGTGTGTGTGTGTGTGTGTGCCTCTACGACTGTCCTCTCTCCATGCGCAAAGGGACGCTTTTGTACGATGGATTAATGCGGTAAGCAGAATATGGTGGCACTAAGGCTTTACGGACTGTTGAAGCATTCAGGGAAATGCACTCTGTATGAATGTGTATTGACCTGCTGCTCCTCAAATGGCCCTCACACACAAATGCACATACAGAGGCTCTCATGTGTGGAGCATTGCATCAAACACTGACACACAGTCGAGTGGTGTGGAAAAGGCGGGGGTCTTTAGATTGCAGCTTCCACATCATCAGGTCAATCATAAAATAAAGAAAAGAAAATGATTTCTAAAGATTTCTTTGTTGTGTCCTCTCCCTCTGTCCTCTAATAAAGGAGTCAGACACAAAAACTGTACAGATCAACATTAGATCTCATATCATTAGACTCATAGTATAAGTGTCTACGTCATACTCTAATGACGTAGACACTTATACTATGAGTCTAATGATGTGAACCTGGAATATTTTAAGACCACTGTGTTTATACACTATATGGACAAAAGTATGTGGACACGTTGAATTCAGGTGTTTCTTTTCTAACAGGTGTCTGGGATACAAAACAATAATAACTAATGTCAGAATAAAGCTTTATATTGTAATTTATATCATAAATGAACAGGACATCTTACAGCTGTAGACATGATGTGTTCCAATATCTTTGTCCATATAGTTCATAAACATCAATACTTCCTTAAAGTTTAATGGGAGATTTTTCCTCCTAAGTGAGATGTGAAGGAAGTAGATGGTTAGTTGTTGTAGAAAATTATTATTTACAGTCACGGGGGGAAAAAATATTATATAAATTTAGAGGTAGAACATTTAAAACCATAGTCATGGAAAAAAACAATCAATGTTAAGAGAAATTAAGTCCAAACCATTTCTGAGGCATTTTGGAAACAAAGATAACAATTCAAACCAAAAAAATCAATAGAATGTAATCATATTTATCTCACTATTACACTATATTATGATATTTGTCGGTATTGTGTTGTATCTCAGACCCCTGCTAGAACAGAAATACCTGAATTCAACGTGTCCACATACTTTTGTCCATATAGTGGATGACTTAGACAGTTATGAGGCTAGTGATATGAAACTGGAATATTTTAAGCCCACTGTGTATTTTTTATATATTCACTGCATACAAAATCTTTAAATAATTTCTGCTACCAAGAAGAAATGATGACCAGTCACTGAAACAGTGATGTTTTTAGGATTCTTCATTTGTTTTACAGCATTTCATGGACTCATGGACTAGAAATCACCTCATTGTGTTTTCTACCTCAGAACCCACAGATCTGATCCATGAATCTATTTGATCGTATATTTACTGAGGTCTTTCCTCTTCAGCATTATCTTTGACACCAGTAGTAAAGAGAAGAAATGCAGTCTTCTCTTCATCTTAAAAGTTAACTCTTGTCACATTTCAGCATTAAAACATCATAAACAAAATGACTACCGGCAGAGGCCATGACAAAAGCAGGAGGTTACCAACCAAACATTATTTTCACTCAGTATTTTAGACATGAAAGTGCTGACCACAGAGACACTGTCAACTGGTTCCATCTGGAAACACCTTAAAGTGTCACTGCGTCTGTAGATCGTCTCAGCTGGTGTTGGAATGTGTGAGCCTACGGATAAGATGTCAAAGGTCACCGCAGAGATCAGTCCATGTTATGAAACAAACGGATTTCACATAACAGGAGTGTGAGCCACATCCCAGTCCAACGAACAGCCTCGGTCTGCAGGCTGTGACATGTTTACAGCCTTCTGTCCACAGTTACATCATCTTTGGACCCAACTGAGAGAACGGACAAGAACTGAGGTCAGAACTGAGGGCTCGTTTGTAGTCCGATTCCCATTCAGACATGTTGTAAATTAAGACCAAAGTCAGTTCTTCTTCATTATCTTGGTCATGGTTCAAACGTTGCTGGACCATATTTTCCAAACCGTTTCATTTCAGCTGCTGGTAGACATTACAGGTGTTACGTTCAAACCTTCTGTTCTCGGGTCTGGATCACCTGTCATTGTTTCAAATCCTTCACTTTTCTCCAGTACATGTACCACAGTGTGTCCGTGCCTTTCAACACTTACTGGTGGTATTTCATTGGTGGTTCCATGTCATGTGACAGTTGTGTTTGTTTTTCATATGATGTGTGCTTTAGTGTAAAATAACTACTGAAACTCAGCCTGCTTTAAAAAGTCAAGTAAAGTTCAGAGTTCGTCTGCTTTATGTCTTCAGAAGCTCTGTGGTGAATGTGTATTATTTATGACAAAAGATTTGTGCTACATTTTGCATTTGCTCAGTTGATAATTTAACTCTTTTAGGTGCATGTGCACGATCAGTTGATGATTATAAATAAAGAAAAAACGTTGCTTTTGTGGGCAAAAAAATCATTTAGAAGCTGAAAACTTTGGTATTATTATTATTATTATGAATAATAATAATAATATTAATATTATTATTATTATTACACATCCATTCTAAATGTGGACTTTAAAAGAACCAGATGGAAAAGCAGGTTCACACCTGAAGCCGAATGATGCAAAATTACAGGAAAACAGAGTAAATACATGAGAGGCAGAGGTCCAGATGACCGCTTGGGCCTTTGAGGGTTAATTCAGTGAACAATCTCCTTACTGGACCACACATGGAGACACATAATTATTTGTTAAATCTAAGCTTACATAGTTTTTTTTTTTTAATGATTTTTCTTGTTCAAAATTTCCCCATTTCTACTGTGGCTTTTATGTGCAAATTGAAAATGCAAATGACACCTGAATGAAACACACTTTGAGATTGAATAATATTGTAGACAAAGACACTGACTGAACTATTGGCCATGGAGGCGGTCTGCACCATCTGGTTTCATGTTATGATGTGACAGTGCTTTTGTTGTTTTGAAATATTCTTTTACTTTGACTTCATTCACACACGTCTGAATCTACACAGACAGCAGCTCCAATTTTCATTTTCCAATATCCCAAAGACATTAAGTTAAATTTCATCCTCCAGACAACCGCCATATTATTTCAACACCCCATTATGATTTGATTATCTTTTCAGGTGGAAAAAAAAAGGACTACGAGTGGCAAAAATGTATTGGGAATGCATGAGAAATAATGAAGAATCAACAACTCGGTGGCTCCGCTTGGTGCAGCTCTGAGGCCTCAGCATACACACAGCAATATTACATGGGAGCTTAAATCAATGTGCCACACAGCAAAATGCAGGTGGGTCTGTGGCATGTTCTGGGATGATAAGTCCCTGTGTAATCAAGCTGTGGCACGGTTGCACATACAGTGAATACTGTCATTCTGCTGATAAGACGGTGCCTGTTCTGCAGCACAGAAGGGAGCTTGGTTTGTGTTTGCAGACAGAGGAAGGGAATTTAAAAAACCCTGCTTTGATTACAGTATATAAACAGTATTCTAATATTCTTCCAGCTGCAGGATAGTCACTCACAGACACTCTTACTTTCTGAAGTGAATAGATTACACACACACAAACACACACTCCTTTGCAGCACAGGCTTCTAAACCCAGAGACAGAAGTCAGTGGTGTAATGGGGAAGGTGATCGCCTTAGTGGGTAAATGAATGTCAGCAGCAATTAGAGGCAAGCCTAATAACATCTACCAGAGAGGCCGCTGCTCAGGTCGGCCAGGAGTTGACCATGTATCACCAGGATTACATCCTCACTCCCAGAGTAGACACTCTCAGCCAAGGACGTCTCGAGGGCACGGACAATAGGACGAGCACGCGGGCACAATATAAGAGCGGCACTCACAAAGACCAAACAATTAATGTGCAAATGGCTGAAACGACCAAGACGCCGCTCCAGGTGGATAATTCCCCTGCCCGTTGTCCTTCATCTGCAGCGGTTGTATCTGATCCCTGTGTGAGCAGTGGGACCAGTGGGCTTATATTACTGAGCCGAAGGGTGTAGACACTGAGGAGGGATGACATGGTACTACAATAAACAGAAAAATAAAGATTCAAAATGGCCTCTCAGGAATACACCGGCACATTCAAGATCATGTCAACCACATGAAAGCAGTGGCTGAAATACGGTGTGTATACGTTCTATTATGAAGCAGAAATCACACAATCACATGGGAACTCAGCGCTAACGTTTCCAGGAGGTTAACATTTTACATCATTTTATGGGTTACAGTTCAAATAATGACCAGTTTGAGGTTAGGGTTAGGGCGTGGTTCCATGTGGTTACGCTTTAAGGTTAGAATTAAAAGTTGGTCAATAGTTGATCAATACCTTTTCAAAATCTATATCTGTGTCATTGTTATAAATGAAAAAGAAAACCAACACGAACAGTGAAAAGGGAGTCATTTATTGAAATAAATGGAGAGTATGAGGAACATTTGAACTGAAAATAACAGTTTTAAAGAACAACTAAGCCAAAATTATAATAATTATCTCACAGTAAGTAGAAGTGGATGTAAAACCAACGTAGCACAGTATGATAAAGCAAGTTCAGTCACAGCTAATGTCAGCTTTTAGTTTAGTCTACTTTGTCAGACTTCTACAAATGGACTGTTTTGATAATACCAGAAAAACTACAACATCACTGAAGCTCAATAAAAACTAAGACTGTTAAATTCCTTAAACAGAGCTAGAACTACCAATGCACTTGGAAAAACTAACCTAAACTAGCATACCAGTGCTGTCTTTCATCAGGGGTCGATCTAACATTCATATTCAACAAACTCAGCCCAAACTCCCCTTCTGTTGGCTCAGCACAGAAACACTGTGGATATGAAGAAATACTGAAACGGAAGGAGGAGAGGGGAGTTCACCAGGCATGAGAACATGGAAAGTCAAGATAAAGAGTGGACATGGAGATCTGCTGCACGTGACAGGGCATGTGCACGTCATGTTGAGATGCTGGGCTCTTTTCATGCCATGCTGATGCTGTGTTTGGCAGGTGCTCCAGATAAGTAGAAGGAAAGAGGTGGAGGTGAGGACGGTGAGCAGACATGAAGGAGGCCGGAGATGGAGAGAGGAGCGCAGGGAAAGAGGAAGGTTACAAAAGAGACCAGTAGAAGATGACTGAGTGGAATGACTGAAAGCACAGAGAGAAGAAGAGGAAGAGGAAGAAAAAGAGGAAGAGGAAGAAGAGGAAGAAGAAGAGGAAGATGAAGAGGAAGAAGAAGAAGAAGAAGAAGAGGAAGAAGAAGAGGAAGAGGAAGAAGAGGAAGAAAAGGAAGAGGAAGAAGAAGAAGAGGAAGAAGAAGAAGAAGAAGAGGAAGAAGAAGAAGAGGAAGAAAAAGAGGAAGATGAAGAGGAAGAAGAAGAAGAAGAAGAAGAGGAAGAAGAAGAAGAAGAGGA
>JAPQRQ010000008.1:24613026-24625812 GCA_037367365.1 Apogon talboti | reverse complement strand
GAGAAAGACAGAGAAAGAGAGAGAGAGAGAAAGAGAGAGAGAAAGACAGAGAGAGAGAGAGAAAGACAGAAAGACAGAGAGAGACAGAGAGAAAGACAGAGAGAGAGAAAGAGACAGAGAGAGAGAAAGAGAGAGAAAGAGAAAGACAGAGAGACAGAGAGAGACAGAGAGAGAGAGAGAGAGAGAGAGAGAGAGAGAGAGAGAAAGACAGAGAGAGAGAGAGAGAGAGAAGCCCACCACTCAAATGTGTCAATGGAAGTGCCTCCAAGCTCCTGTCTCTTCCCTTTTTTCTCGGTGGTGTAGGCTCTGAGGTGGTGGTGGTTTATAAATGTCTGGCCTACATTCAACAGTTTGTGGAGGCATGAAAACATGTCAAATTGTAGAGTTGGAGACAATTTAAGAGAAAATGCATAAGTCTGTGGTTAAGTCCAGCCTGTCAGCTGCAGGTGTTTGGGTCAGTGGTCAGACTAACGTTGGACGGACATTACCTGTCATTTTAAAGTTTGAAAACATTTAGAGCAATGAATCATAATCAAGAAGATCAGTCCATGTTTGTGGCACCGCTGCCTTAGTCCTGAGTTCAGAAAGACAGGCCGTTCAGTTTTCCAGGGAATCCAAGAGGGACTGAACACAACCACAAACATCTACTGATCTACCAGGTTTCACAACTTCTGAACCACTGGTTTTTACTATTTAATACTATTTACATATTGTGCATTTCCTTTTTTTTAACTCAATAAGGACCGTCTCTGTAAAGCGCATCAGAACTGTGTTCCATGGCAGCAGAAGAACGGTGAATGTATTCGTACTTCAGGTCAAATGCAGTCCTGTTGGACGTCCAGAGGCCGTGCAGTCGACACGCAGCGCTGAAGCCGGTCCACACATGACAGTGGCAGCAGAGGCTTGTTCTGACAGTCAAATAATACATTTAGCTGCAAAAGTCACTTTTTTAATGACCTTTAAATATACTCTGAGCTTTTTTGAACATCTACTTGAACAATAAATTAAATCTAGGAAGACACTTGATTTTCACAGATAATATAATAAATTGTGATAAATCACTTAGGAAAGGATCATTGTAGAGAAAACTATTATTTGGAAGTTGTTAGAAAAGTAGTTGTAGGTGTTTAAGGGTTAAAGTGTCTGAGCTGTCCTGCCTGAGGACAGTTTGACTCATTTGCTGCAGTGTCCCTTTATTCAACAGCCTTTTTAATCAAAATAACAGTCCATAAGAGCAGCAGCAGCTCCGGTGTGTCCTATGAAGAAAGGCTGATGTGCACAAACGGACGGTGGACGGACTGAGGACAGGCCATTCTCTGGCATTTTAATCACACACTCTGTCTGGGTATTAGTATGCAAATGATCTGAAAAGGTCACACTGCAAGAAGGTTATGTATTCAGTTTCAAATGGTGTTTATTAAAAACAACAAAGGCAGAAGTCCAGTGGCTGTCAGGCTGTGTTCAGCACACAGAGGCTGGGACAGGACACACCTGGGCTGGGGTCCATAAAGGGCGCCCTCGTGTGTCCACTGAGGTCATTACACCTGTCCTTCATCTCCTCACCTGTGGACCCAGGGTTCAGAGTGGGACTTTTAGTTAGAAGGACGTGAACATCAGATGTTCTGAAAACCACACACACTGACAGAGGTTCTGTCTTCACACTCATATTGACCACACAAAGTGGACTTTTCCATTTTTAATAAGACCTGACCAACCAATACATGACAATAATTCGGATAAAATATCAGATTAAAATCATCAGATTTCCATCTGGACGTTCAGAGGATCTGTAGTGAACGTAGAAACACCGTCATCTTCTGCCAAATTGAGTCACTACCACACTATCAGTGGACAGACACTTATGAGGGACGTGTCTGACTTTAACAACAGTCAGAAAACTGTTCATCTGAAGGAAATGTACATACAGAAGTCCATGACTGAAGACACGTACTGTGTCTGTATTCTAATTCAGTCATGTTTTAAACAGTGGTGCATGTCCTTTGGTGGACCCCAGACTTGGACCCACTGTCCACCATATGTGTAGTTCTCAAGGCCATCTGGGACAGTGTGGGGACACAAGTATTAGGACTCACTGAATTCAGATGTCCTTTCCTTTTCCTCATAGTGTTTCTGTCAATAAAATGTAATTTTAATTCAATAAAACAGTATCTGGACTCAGCTGAAGTTACAAATATCCAACTAGAAATAAGAAACGTAGAAACAAAACAGATGTTAAATCTTAGGACGTACTGTTCATCCTGGTTATTTCTGGTCCTCCAGAGGTTTCACTGATCAGTGTTGTGCATGAACTGGTCCGTGCACAACAGTTCTGGCCCGTACGTTGGACACCTGACCACAGCAGAAGATGGCACAATGTCATGGTGATGAACATGACCGTCACCACTTCTTCTTTGGGTTGAGTTTATAAAATGTCTCAGGTTTGTGTTTGCTTTACTTCCTTCCCCATTGTCCTAAATGTTTGTCCTCTACACACCTGTGACGTTACATCGTCACCAAGTGATTTTAAACCGGAACCGTCTGGTTTTAACTCTGAACTAAAACCAGCCGTTTACCTTCATGCTGACATTCTGCAACATTTTCCTCATTTCAAATGCAGTCCAACGGTGTCCTACAGGACGGAGGGACAGTGTCCCAGTCCTTTGGTCCATAGTGTTTACTCTGACACCAGTTTGGACCTGAATCCCTCCGTTTAAATCTACCTTTTCTATATGGACTGCACTTATATAACACTTGACACGGCCTCACATTCACACACACTTATTGTTTTCTACAAGTCGAAAACAATGACCTGAGCAAAAATCAAAAGCTCAACTGATGAGTACCAGTGATGTGTTTTTAACAAACTTTATTTGATGACAATATACAAGAACATCTTGAGCACGCAGACCTTCCCTGACTTGCCGGGCTCACTGTAAGAAGACAAAAGCTGAATTAGTGGGTGGACTGTGAGCAGACGTCAGGTCACAGAGGTGCACAGAGCACAATCCAACAGCCCTCTGTAACTCCAACATCACAGTCAGATGTTTAGTCAAATACATTAAAAAACAGTAGGATGACATTTGACTTTCAGACTCACTGGCAGGTGTTTAAGCCAAACTGCCCCACACAACACACATGCTACACTCAGACTACTCCTACTGACTACAGGTTGGAAGCGCCGTCAAAGCACTTCCACTGGTGAAATAAAGCCAGAGTGGGCCAAGCCTAGTGGATATGCCCTGAACAGCACAGGACTGGGGAAGAGGAGGAGCACCGAGTGGACAGGGGAGGGAAACTGCACAGGAGCTAAGGTGAGACATGCATGGCACAGCTCAGGTCCGTTACATCTGATGTGCAACACAGAGGCACACCATGCAAGTTTCTGCTTCTATACCTGAACAATGACACCTCATTTCTGCAAAACAAATCCATGGGAAGCAAAATCAAGAACAAAGGATGGAACAAAGAAATGTTAAAACATGTTGAAAACTAAAATATGGAGTCAAGAAATGTGAATGGACATACACTGAAAATAATGATTAGCTTAACAGGCGGTCCTAATGAACCAGTGTTGTCAAACAAAAACCTACTAAAAGACTGGCTGTGGGTCTCCAGTGCTCTGCAGACTTAGGGGAGGGGTCTTCCTTATTGCAAAACTCAGTTTGCAACCTCATTAGTACTAGGAGCAGCTACTAAGTATTAAGCAATGAGCAGGCCTTCCTATTAGGAGCTACATTCAAGGACAGAAGCGTTTTGCCTGATAGAAGGGTTGGTGAGGGACACCGTTAGCACTCCTGGGTGAGTTAGTCTACTGGGAAACAACATTTACCTTCTACAGTTCCCCAAGAACATTTGATATGATTGGAAAGATGACAGAGGGAAATTAAAACAGGAAAAGTTGTGGAAAACATAAATGAACAAGGCAAGAAAAGAACAGATGAACAATTCAAAACAACAGTTTCCAGTACTCTAAGTGTACAGATGCCTTCATCTGTGTTTCATGGATTAGCTCAGACTGTTTTACACCAACTGTACTTCACTGACGTCCCAAAACTAGAATATTGTCCAACGCTCTGACTTTATGCCATGACTACATTTTCATTGTGTGCAGTACCTTTTTGCCAGCAGCGCCAACAGCGGCCTTCTTGGTGCCTCGTACTTTCTTCATTCTGTTCTTGCGTTCCTTGCGCTGTTTCCTTGATGTCTTCTTCTTCTCATAGAGACCATGCTGAGGAAATAAAAGCACAAGTTTAAAAACACATTGATGTGATTATCAGCAGAGGAACAATGTTTTTAAGTGCATACGAAATCTACCCTAGGCTGAGCATAACAATGTCAGATAAGGTATTTTCAACAGTAATCCAATGGTGACACTAAATAATTTCACTGTTCATCTTAACCTCCAGTGATCTCAGGATCTTTCACTTACAGCTGCCAACCACCATGAACAGTTCAACATTAACATCTAGGGTCAGAAATTAACTTGCCCAAAGTCAATTTCATTTACAAAGTATTCTGTTTTATTACAGTTTAACACTAGTCGATTGTCATACTGTCCAACGGTCAAATAAGATAGCTGATGCATTGACTGAGTTTACTTTAGCTTTACTAACCTAACATGGCATTTTACTTTAACCCTTAATGACAACTTTTCTATACTAAAGACTTTTGACTTAAGATGTTCTCCATGAAAAAGCACTTCTACATGACATCCACTTGTCCATTAGAGATGCTTTCACAGGACAAAAAATGGTGTGACAATCACAGCCTTAAAACTCTGTTCATCACTGGTCTATGTAGCATCAACACATCCTCTGAAGATAAACTACATCCCCATCTTGATGACGTCTGTTACTACTCACCCTGGCCAGTCTGTGTTTGGGTTCGTTCTTCTTAGCGTAGTCTAGAGAGTCATACACCATGGCGAAACCAGTTGTCTTGCCACCACCAAACTGAGTCCTGAAGCCAAAGACGAACACAACATCAGGGGTGGTCTTGTACATCTTGGCAAGTTTCTCCCTGATTTCTGTCTTGGGGACTGTGGCCTTTCCTGGATGCAAGACATCGACGACCTGCAGAAAAGCAAAACCAAGCAAAATTCAGTTGAGGGAAAACCTCAAAAAACCTGCGTTCAGTATGACAATCATGTGTGTGAAACCGTGGGATGTACCATTTGCTTCCTCTGAAGCAACCTGTTCGTCATGAACTTCCGGGTCCTGACGGTCACTGTGTCGTTCTGAAAATTATAAGAGGTTTGTTAGATCGTTTTCAACAGCAGCCATAGACTGCATCCATCAAGACAACACTTCATCAATACTCAAGTCTCCTACAAGTGTAGTTTCCTCTGCTATACGGAGCAGTACCCGACACTTGCGTACGATATATAATGTTTGAACAAAGCACCTACATCAATAAACAACGGTTCATAAGTATATGGTTCACCGTTTTACCAAAATGAGGATCATGGCCATCAGCGAAACACGTTAGCCACATTAGCCTCAGTAAGCTAGGACATCGTCTTACGAGTTATTTAACTTAATGATAAAAACCGCATGATGGTCCATTTTCAGTGTGGATATAAACTAAGCATTTCAGTAAGAAGATAAATAGTTCAGACCATATAATCCATGCTAATTCATATATTGAAAGGTACACCAAGTCTGAACCAACAACAGTCCAGGTAGCATCTGGCTGATGCCGCCGTATTTACACTAAAAATAAACCATTTCCGCCTCGATATCAACTTTAATCCTTAGATTCATGTCAGAAGACCATATCTTATGCACAAAATTAATGTAACCAAAAGGATGGCATCGATGATCGACGGATTTTATTTGCAATTTTTGCCACAAGACTCACCATTTTGACGCCGGCCTCACTCAGGGACGTAGAAAAAGGAGGAAGGACCGGTAGGCGGCCCAGTAAATGCCTGAGCAAAATTGCACGGGCACGTCATTAACCTGCCTGATGTAAAATAAAAATAAAATAAAATAGGTGTAGGGTGTGAGTATTTTTCCCTCTATTAAATAAAGCCTAAATCTATTATATTTCACATCGATGATAAAATAATAGAACCTATAAAAAATTTAGAAAGATTGTAATAATTCATTTTCTACTTGTTAACATTTTTTTTTTAATTTTTACAGCCAACTAATATTAAATAATCGATATTTAGCTCTCAACTTAAAATAACAGAAATAGCAAATTACAAAACATTTAATCTAGGGTGATATTAGGCCAATCATCTGCAGTTCATTTTAATATCCACTAGATGGCAGAAATACAATAAACTCTACTGAGATGACACCAATGTGGTCATGTTTGGTTAAGTAACGCGTCCATAAAAAATTATTTTAAATATCAAAATCATAATTTTTCTCTCAGATTTTTAAAAATGTAAATCTAGATTCTATAACAATTGCCTTCATAACCACTAGATCTTCCTCATTTTTAATGTAAAGGAAAATATAGGCAACATCGTCCGCACAACAACTTATTGGAGTAAAAAAAAGTTGTTTATAATATAAAATGCTGCCCATCTGAAAACACATTTGCCATTGGAACTGATCAACTCAATTCTTAATGAATTAAAGCAACATTCACTACATTACACAACTTTTACAATAAAATAAATTAAAATTAGCATTAATAAATATTAGACTGAAATTAAACATTTTTAAATCAATTAATTTAACTTGTACAAATTTCAGTAGAACAAAATAACTTCATGATACTGAGGGAGTGGATTATCATTTTACTTGATTTAAAGCAACTGCTTTCGAGGCGGACACCTCCCTCCAACAGCAGCGCGGTTTGCTTGAGGTTTCTGCTGTAACAGGATGTTTTCCTCACCACTGTCACCCAGGGTTTGCTCCTGCAGGATTCTGCTGCTGTCTGTGAATTGGCTTAAGAGTCTGGTTCTGACCAGCTCTAAATGTAAACTGTCATCAGATAACTTTTGTTGTGATTTGGCGTTATATACTGTAAATAAAATTTGATTGATTGATTTGATTGACGTTCATCAATTGACTATATTGACTCATCAGGATCCTGTGTCCAGACCAGGAGGTTCACTGAACCCCTGTTGTTCTCCCACAGGAAGTGGATCAGGACACTGGACCGATCTTACTCAGGAACTTCATTATTTAAATGTTATTATCAAAGTCTTCTCAGTATTGTATAATTAGATCTTTTCTACTCAAATCAGTTACAGTTTCACTGATTAATGATTGGAGTTTGTTTCATTCGTGTAAATATTTGTCTCCTGGGGTCTGCACCCCCGGATCCTGAACCCGAGGTGGCGCTTCAGCTTTTGGCTCTTTAGATTGTTAAGTAAATGTTGATTTTATTTCAACAAGAGGTATTAATACACTCCAGATCTTTTTGGATTCATATTACTGTACATTGTTTTCAACTATTTTCTGAGTATTTATTAAAATACGGTCGATCTATAACCGTACGGTCACTGAACGGACCTGTCAGTTCCACTGTTCCACAGTTCCAGTTCTGATCAGATACTTTAATTTACATGACTTCCAATAGATATACACTTACAAAGCTTTTATTCAGAATGTAACTTTTTATAAGCCTTCAATCTTTCAAGACAAAACAAAAAACACAGACAAGTTTTGTTTTGCTGTCTCCGTACTTCACTCGTCATAATCCTTTAGAGTCTCTCCAAACCAGACTGAGGTGGTTTTATGAAGTGGTTTTACTCTGACTGGGCTTTTATGCCCATTATTTGTGTAACCGGTGTTCTAGGAGTAAAACAAACATATGTCCTCACATCTTTGTAGCTGTCATATATACTAGGTCCTGCCAGGAGAACTTTCAAATATTAATGAACATAAAATCTGTGGTCTGTGAGTTCCATGACTTTTCCAGGCTGTTGTCTATAACTCTGGGACATCCATTCTGTGAGAACTGTGTAGGTTGTTTTTCCTCCTTTACAAGATACTGACTAGTGTTGTTAAGAGTGGAGCAGGAAGACAAAACTATATTGTGCCTATTAAACTATACAACACAGTAAATATGGCTCATAATCAGTCATGTTTTCTTCCTGGTATTGCTGTTATGAAAAAGAACCATAAGAGCAGTCAGACACTTCCTGTCTGTGCATCTGCTTACATTGGTTTGTTTTTGTGGCACCTGACTGTTCGATCGTCCAGATTTTCTGCCAGTTCTGTTTCTAATGTATTATGTACAGTGTGTTTGCTCTTGGGTTCTATTTTTATTACCGTTTGTTTTGCTGCTATTGCGCCACAATTTCCCAGTTTCCCCAAACGATCACATCCCAAAGATGTAGATAGATATATCTATCTACATCTTTGAATTTATCGATACAATTGCAAATGTGCATTAAATCTCAGTGTTTTCTCCGGTATTATGTAAAGACTGATGATAATAACTAGCAGTTCTGGCTAAAACGGTGTTCTCTGAGGTCACTACAGTTGTTGACCTTTAACCTTTGGAGACCAAACTATAAATAAGTTCACCCATGAGTCCCAACAGGATTTTTTTTAGACAAATGTGAAGAATTTTCAAGTTCATAAGAATGAAAAGACATGAGGTTCACTTGTCCTTCAACTTTGTCACCAAGTGAAGTTGTGTCAATATGTGATATTCTCAGTATTCTAACAGTAGACACACTGAAAAATGAATTCAACAACACAAACACGTCTTTTTTCTTTGTTAAGGAACTTTATTGATCTTGCTGCAACAGTGTCCACTGGCATTGAAGTTTCAATTAAAATAAAGTTATTTAAAATCAGATCGGAAAGTTACAGTAAGTTTGTTTCAAATCTCTTTCAACACACAATGTTAAGCCCTCATTGCCAAACCAAAGTGATTTGAAATAAATCCGCAATCTGAATTTTGATGTCACAACATAAAAAGCGTTTTCTCGCTTTGACAATGTGCAATGTAAAACGGGTTCAAGCGAAAACCCTCCACATACTTACATCACCAAACATGGCCCAAATTAATTACGAAGCCAGGAAGAGGAAGAAAAAAACCCATTTCTCTCATTCCAGTCATGCAGTGAAACTTGTAAGATGACTGAATTATTAAAGAAAGCAGGTACTTCATTTGTAAGTTCAGAGCTGCTGCGTGGACTGGGTCCAAACGGCAGAACAGCAGAACTCCGATTGGTGTAAAAAAAAAAAAATCATACTAATAATAAAATGGGATGAAATGCACACTAACTGTTAAGAAGTGCAGCTCGAATCACACAGCATCCCCAGTGACATGGACATCATGTTGCACTTCACAGCTGCACCAAAAAAACCCCAAACTGAAACCTTTAGCTCAGTTGCTAAGTACAATGCTAACCTGTGTGACGTTGAGTGAAAAAATAAACATCTGTCGGAAAGTACAAATCAGTGAAGAGGAATCTAGATATAGTTTACTGCATTTTGTGTAAAGTAAGGCATGGGCAGACACACGCTAAGGTAATGTAGAGTGGTTTAAGGACACTGGGGACACATTTGGGACAGCGTCTATCCAGCCTGATCCTCCACGCCTCTAAGCCCCAAAAGGCTGGACGGCGCTTTGACCCACACAAACCCTCCGTACTACCAAACTGTATTCAAAAATAAAATGCATATAAAACATCTGGACTATTTCAAGTTTTAAAACTCTTCTTGTAATGAACCCCTCCCCAAATTAGCATTGGGATAGAACAGCTTCTTTTTCATTTTTTACTCTTGATGTTTATAAGTCTGAAGAAAACACCTCTGGATTCATCAAACCGTCAACATAAACGGTCACATGTTCGGAAAAGGTGTGAAACTGTTCTTGGCAGGAGAGAAATGTAGAAGTCAGCTTTGACAGAAGGTCAGTGTCCAGATACAGCGGCCCACTGGATACACACATATACAGGAGATGTTTTAGAGCAACTGAAATATATTCCTAAAGGAAATGCTAATTCTTAAGCCTTGGCTTTGACATTATCATAGGAAATACAAGCATTTGGATGATTACGTTGAGGTTTTGTATTTGCAGCAGACCGTGGTGAGCTGAGGCCCATTTCACAGAGCGTTCAGAAACACCTCATGGCCTTTATCACAAAATACAGGTTGATAAAAGGCCAAGTTTATTTTTGATATAATCTCAGTAGTCATAAAAAGAGGCTGCAGGAACTGTCATCTGACACTGGCACACAGACGTGTCCACGAGTCACATGTGAGTGGCCATGTTTTAAGGCCGTCTCCATGACAACTACAGGCTGAGGGGCTGCCAGATGAGGCGAACCGCTTCGGAAACGCCCAATTTGATACTTAGAAGGACGGTTGAATGACTTAAAACACATCCGAAAGTTATTTTAAAAACAAAAAAAATAAAAATAAAAATGACACAGGCTTGTGTTGATGAAGAGAATGAGAATATTGGAATGGTGTGGGAACTAAAACAGCACCCCTTTAAAAACAGACCATAGACTGTGGAGCTTTTCAAGTACTTCCAAAAAATTCAATAACGTGCTTCTGAGGGACTTAAAAACCAAACAGACTGATGAGTCTCAAAGCGTCGGGCTGATTCTAAGGCCAGGCTGTAAAAGGACTGTCCTTCGCCCTCCAACAGGACTTGACTGTTACCGGCTCTGATCGAACCGTACGCTGTGACTGTGATCCAAACCCACCCGCTCCCTTCTGTGTTTGATTTGTACAGCCACTGGTAACCATGGAAACCTGCTCCCATCAACCCTCCACCTGTTTCCAGGGCTGTCCGTGGTGTACCTGTATGCATGATGAACTGTATCCTGTGGTTTACACACATTACATCCAGCAGCGAGACAAAAGAGAGAGAGAGAGAGAGACAGAGACAGAGCAGGAGGAGATGGCTGCCATGAGGGCTCACAACATTGGGTTTCTACAAGCCAAGCCACTGGCACACGCCGTGCCAGGTCATCTGCTTTCGCTGGTGAGGTTCCAGTCTGTTAGATGTCCATTTCAAACTGAGCGTCGTCACCTAAAAAACAGGACACAGTGTTGTGTTTAGTCAGGGCCCTTAGAGGGACATACATGTCCCCAGAAGTGCAGTGGGTGGTTGTGTCTGCTCACACACCGGCGCTGGGCTTGCCCTCATGGTTGTTGATGTGGTTCTTGGTTTCGTTCTTCTGGTTCTCGCTCAGGATGTGTTGGCTGGTCACTCCGGGGATGACGGGCAGGTGAGCGGGAGGGGTCTGGGCGATCGGAGAGTTACGCCTGTCCAGCAAGAACTTCCGGTCATAGATGATCCGGGTGCCTGGAGGAGCAGAGGGTGTGTGAGTCTAGGTCCAGGTCATAGGACTGGAGACACACCAGGACAGTGGGACAGTTACATGAGCCAACAGTGTCCACACAGGACACAGCTGTATCTGAACTGGACATTCAGACACAACTCATCAGATTCATGTTGGACAAAACATGTCCTTTTTTCATCCAACTAAAACTCTGTTTGAAGGGACGCCTGCCCCGTGACCCCGCCCTAACCCTTTATGACAGTATGAACGGCACAAATCCTTTTTTTTTTTTTTTTTTTTTAAATCAGACCCAGGCCACTGTCACATGTGGTCCTAAAACACATACATATCTGCTGTTTCCAGTGCGACTTCAGTCTGTATGGTCATGTCACATCCATTCCACTTTTACGTCACTGAATGCGTCAGATGTCACAGTTCTGCAGTGGGAGAGGCGGAACCACAGATGTGGCTTCACTTCCACCAACACAGTGTGACATCACGTCTTCTTCTGTGAGTGTGGCTCACTTTAGGACCGTAGACCGTTTCATGAGTCTGACGGCAGCCGCACTTGGATCATGTGAACATCTACGCCCACTAAACCCAAAAGGTTCACCTGCAGGACTGAGACCTGAGGGGTTGGACCAGTCCTCAGTGTCGGCCCAAACTAAAACCCTGAAAAACACTATCTGCATAGAATTCTGGACCTGAGATCGGACCACCGGAGCACTCCCTTCAGGACGGACCACCACCCACGTATTGGAGGCTCACAAACAAATGAATGACTCCTTCAAAACATGACTGAACTAGGACTTTGGACAGAAGTTCAAGGTGAGCTTCGGGCTGTGTTTTGGAGCAGACCCCCATGGCTTTAACATATTTCCACATTGGCTGTTGATCTGAGCTGAAAAAGTCAGATCGGTGCATCCCAAAACGGACCTGCTAATGGTGTGGGTGCTCAAGACGCTACCTTCATCCAGACCCTATCCATTCTACTCACATAGTCTTCCTCAGCATATTTGACCTCTGCATCAAAAGTGTTGTTTCACCAGGGCTGTGGAACGCTCAGACGTCCACTTCCCAAAGGACACTGGTTTCATTACCGATTCTGTTTTGACCATGAAGTCAAGATGAGGCCAGACAACATCACCTCCACACCATACTGTCTGTTGACATAAAAGCATCATTTAAAAACATGAATAAAAGTCATGTTTGCTGCGTGCGCTGAGACTTACTCCTTCACTACAGAAATATCATCAAACGCCAAGACAGTTTTGATAAACAAATAGAATTTAAACAATTCAGTCTGTGCCATAACAGTATCAAACTTCACAAAATGTGAATTCTAAGGATCAGGACGGATAAGGGGAGATAAAGGTGTCTTTAGGGAAACAAATCTCATCTGGGTTTTTTTAATCGGTATTCATGCAGTGAGATGACATGAATGATGAATGAAACCATGAATGAACCCATATTACATTAACACAGTATCAGCGATGATATCTACAGTCTAAGAACTTATATATATATATATATATATATATATATATAAAGAGAATAATAAGAGTGTC
>JAPQRQ010000008.1:24554256-24565536 GCA_037367365.1 Apogon talboti | reverse complement strand
GGCTGACTGACTGAATGATGGACAGCATGAATGAATGAATGAATGAATAACTGACTGACTGACTGACGGACTGACTGCTGATGCCCAGATGCAGATTCCTCCGTCCTCATCCATTTAGCCTGTCAGCAGAGCCTTGTTCTCTGGTTGCCATGTAGCGCAGTTGGCAGTGACTGTATAGACTAACAGTATTCTGCATCACATGTAGCCGTTCACGCTGCCTTTGTTTGTCTTTGTCAATCTGCCTGTGTGCTCCTTTCATTCTCCTCCACTTGAGTTATCAAAAATACACCTATTAAACATCACATTTACCCCTGACTCTGCTGCTTTTATCAAGTAAATCATAAATGAAAAAATATATAGCTATTTTGTTCATTGATAATCTAAAAATGTGATTTACTTTAAAATAAACGCAGATAAACAGATGTGAACAATCAGCGACATATTCAACAGAACAAAAACACCAGAAAAAAGAAACATAATAACTCAACTGCACGTAATATCTGTCCAGGGGTCTCAGAACAATACGGTGTAATGTGATGAAGTTGTGTGTAATCCACCCACACATTCTGAGTAGAAGCGCACTGTTTCACACAACCGGCTTGGCCTGGTATAGAAAACCTTTGAGCGGTCAGTTTGGTGGCTGGTCTGAGCCACAGGTTACACATTGTACTTGGCCACATCAGAATAAGCCTATTTATATATTAACCTTCTTCGTTATTGTAAGCTAATAATAAAGAAATATGAAGAGTGGCTGAAATACTTGAAGTACAGAGTGTATGATATGAAAGTGCACATATCAGTCTTTACCATATTTATATGACACCATTGTAGGTGAACAAATGCAACAGGGCCCTTGTGATGCAACTGCAATGCAACTGAAGGGGATTCAGATCTCCCTGAATTTAAATATGTTTTTTAAACATTTTATATAATGTAAATATTCTAATTTAAAGAAGATCACAAACAGAAAAGAAGTTAACCATTTCTGCATCACAAAAACACATGAAAGGCTGAATGTGTAGTATTTGCATATAAACATGTGGCCTTTATGTTGGAGTCCCTTTTGCACTGGGAGTTCGTCGCTTGTTAACTGATGTGTGGTTCCATTAAAGGCATTCTGACTAAAGTCAAACTATTCCAGTGTCCAGGTGTAAACTCATCAGGGCTTTGGGGTCTTCAGAGGTAGACCAGAGTCAGATCTGTTTGAACAGAGTCCTACAGGAGACGTGGTTCAGTTCTGTGGATAAGCATTTATTTTGTGAAAACTGTTGGTTCCATAACATTAGACGGCCTATGTGATGATCTTTAACACCTTATCCAAATAATGATGCCATCTATAAAGAAGATCTAACATTAAGAAGATGATCATTTGGTGAGACGAGGTGTTGAGAGTCAAGACGACCATTTACGCGCCTAAAATTATTTCTATTGTAAACCAATTCACCAAAATGTCACTAATCTCTCCCATCACAGTTACGAAATCCACTGTGACCTGCACAGAAAGAGCAGCTGTGGTAAACGTTGACGTCAGAGACCCAAGACCACTGGCTCATGGAGACACAGAATAAAGGAGTAAGCTAAAGTTAGCCATTAGTGGTGAGATGGCACACTTAAATCTTTCACCTTTATTCTGAATACCTGTGGCTCCATTGCCCACAGCCAAAAAGCATTGATTTCAATGTTGAGGATTCAGTGATACTCGTTCTCAACTTTTTCTCAACGATCCAACCAGGGCCCAGCAAAACACAGACTCCAATACAAACCTCATGTGACTACATAAGTAGGTGCAGATCTTCACTCTTAAACATTTAAAAGGAGCATGATGAATAAGATCTGAGCAGACCTGTGTTCTTATTTGAACATATGCTGTACATTGCAAATCTGCTGAGAAAGTAAACAAAATAATATACAATGAGACAGATGATATTCGCAGTAGTGTAAAAAAATTTGGAAGTTTGTTTTTACAGGTTTTCATGTTTCACACCTTTAATTCACACCATTTAATGAGCACACAGAATGGATTCAGGAGGTGCAGGAGCCCATACTTTCTGAGACAAAAACACAGTAAGGAGATTAGGGTAGTAACGTTAGAGGGAATGGAGAATGACTGGGGATGGGAGGCAGAACCAGACTCTGCTCAGGAGTGAACCAATACTTCGGGCCAAAAAAAACCGGAAAAAGAACACAAATCTGCAGCACATAATCCAGTCTTCTAATAGCAGAAACATTTGTAAATAAATCTTGTCAGTAGGGCTACAATGCTGGCACTGTGTTGTGTTGTGAGTGCAGAAGCATAAGGTGGCTGCCTGAGCCTCATGTTAACTTAACAGGCTTCCGCAGATTAAAGCAGCGCCTGCAATGATGACGTTTCCATAGCAACAGGCTCTCAGCCATCCAAGAATCATTTCTGGGTTGACTGTGATTTGCAGCTCAATCTGGTATCTCTGAGTACTTTCTCCCTTTCATGCTCGCTCTGTTTCTGAGACCCCTGTTGTACGATAAAGTCAATCAATCTTCCGGCTCACATTCCTTTCTTTGCTACTCATATATGACATCTTTGCTGGGTATTCCTCCTCCTGCTGCATCTTCATACATTTCAACTGCTTTTCACCCTATTTCCATTTCTACTTTGTGAAGGTCTGTCCTTGGTATTACACTAATGCCTGTGGCAGTAAACCTCTTCTAATTAGGCTCCTGGTGCTTCAGTCTAATCCAATCCAGATTTGTGTGTGGTTTATCCCTGCAGATTGAGGATAACGGAAGCAGAGCTCAGGCCACATCCTCATCATCAACCCTCTTATCCACTGTTTACGCTAATATCGTCAGAGCTGTCTCATCTTCTAGGCTGCACAGAAGCCAGACGTGTTTTGGTTGGGAATAATTGATAATCTAATTAATGCTAAAACAGCCCTGAAATGCCTCATTACCAAAAATAACAAAGTAACTGAGCACACAGGGAACAAAGGTCTGAACTGCTGTCTGGAAACATTCATCTGCACACCGAGTTAAACACAAATACAATTCAAGCTCTAGGGAGATGTACGGGTTGGCTCCAGTGACCCTGCAAGCTTTAGAGCTACGTTTGGATTATTACGTTTTTTTATTATGTGTTTTCTTTGAGTAGGTGTTCACAGTATCTTTAAACATGGCCGATATGACAGCTGGTCCTGGTCCTGAACTGACCAATACCCAGGTTTAACACCCTCACTCACAGAGGACAGCTGTTAAGGCAGAAAACACGCAGGTTGAACGGATGCCATTAGAAGTGGCTGCATCCCCTGTAGGTGTCTCAGTGTCAGGCCTTGGAACGGTCTATGCTGGTTCAGTAGAATGGCCTCTTGGGGAAAAACGGAGTCCGAATGGAACACAACTATTGTTAATGTTATCAGCAACACCTGTGCTTCGCCTTTTTTGCAAGCTAAAATATCTAGTGTGAAAATTGTCTATTGAGGCACTTTCTAGGCAACCAAGATGGCCGAAGCTGCTCGTTTGAATCTGCTATCATGTTGGTATTAAACCGACTTCACAGGATTTTTTTCTATACCAGAAGAACAATGTTTGCTGTTATTCAGACAAAATTTGGTCAAGTTTAAAGTCTGAATATGAACAACTGTGTGTTTGTGTGTTGGTATCTGTGTTGTGCCGGGGTTAATGTTGGACAGATCCATATCTAAACTAACAGTAGTCACTGCTGCACACTGTTACAGCCTTAAAAGAATAGTTGGGAGTGGACTAAAAACTTCAGCAGAAAATCTAATGTGAGTCCTTTCCATAGGAAGTATCATCGTCTGTTGTGGTTGGATGGAGGGAACAAAGACAGTCGACAACTTAGAAATGAAGTTGGCTAACATCAAAAAAGAATTGGTGTGCAGCAACCAAAGACTACCACTGAAAAATACTTGAGCTTTCACAAAGCTTCCATCATGAACCTCTCATTTACAAAATGTCCCTTATTTCATTGTTCTGATTGGTTGAAAAAATGAACTAGAGGCTCCAGACTAATTCTCAAGAGAAGAAGATTGGCACCACCAGCTAGTACTGACCCACATGTGCAGAAGAACAGTAACAAAGGCACATCACGCTGCCGTCCAACAGCAAAGACTGAGGTCACAAGTCAGCGGACACGGTTTTTAAAAGTGACGGACAGAAACCAGGACATTTGTCAGCAGATATTTATCCAAAACGTCCACATCTTATCTTCAGTGTTCTGTATTGACTGATCTGTGGAACCGGCCCATGTCATAATCTAAAAGTTCATATTCCATGTAATCTGTGCTGTTCACAGACAAATATGATTCTGGCCACTTTTACCTTTAATCTGAATGAAGCCAAAAAGTGAAGGAAAAAAAGACAATAAAGAGCTATTAAGAAGACGATAAAGAGACAACCCTTTCAAGCCTTTTGTCCTGAATTGTGTATTAGTGCACACGGTCCTGGGTGGCGCTTTGAAATGAGCTTTGTCCAGGATGGTACTGGACAAATTGACACTGGGGTGAGGGAGGAAAGGGCAGAAGAAGTCTGGACAGATCCTGGAGCCGTTCAGGGAGTCTGGCTGATCTCCAGCGGTAGTGGAGCAGACAGAGGATGTGCAAAGAAAGAACAAAGAGCCGTGCAGGCTCCCTGCTGGGAAAACTGTCTGCTTTGGTGAAAGCTGTGGACTATGGACGCGTTAATAACACAGGAGAGATCTTCAAGAGGACGGAAAGATAAAAAGGCTCATGATGCTTAAGCTTCAGCGTTTACTGGAAATCCACCATATTTGTCTGCCTTTCCCAAGTACCAGTATCTGTTGGCCACCAGAGACATTAAACTTCCAGACCTTTTGGAGTGTAGTCAGCATGTGTTTCTTACTTTTTTGTCTTCTCAGTATCTGCCATTGATTCAAAGACATCGATTTGCCACAAAGTGTTCATTCACCTTGCATCTGCGGCTGAGATAAGATTCTCAAAAACCCAAAAGACAACTGCACCTTGTACGTGTAAAATGATCTTTTGGGAACATTGAACACAAACACTTGAGTGCTGTTTGTGTGCAGAGCAGACTGGCTGATTCTAACAGCTCTCCTTCAGTGTTTACTGTCGTAAGAGCGAGGTGATTCAATCACAGAGTAAGGGGGAGCCGGCAGATTGATGAATTGACTGTAGAAATCGACTGCAAATCACCCTGACCTCTCCCTCCCTCAGTCGGCACAGCGCTGGCTCAAACGGAGACAGCCTCTGTGGAGTCTGAATGCAGATTCACTCCTCAGTCTGCCGTCAGTGTTGACTGTCTGTGTGTTCGGAGTGTTGACAGTTCAAAAGCTTTGTCTTCCTCTACGTGGCGGCATCGAGTGCATTCAGCAGTCTGGTGTGCCGGGTTGAGAAATGAGGCCTGCAGGCTCGTCTGAGTTGTGGAGTAAAGACATCACACTGATTTAGTGATGTCTCAGAGGGCTACAGCTCTTATTTTCACTCCTTCGCTTCATTAGGCTACTCATAAAGGAAGGCAGATCAGTGGAGAAAGATAGCACACTTACATCAAAATGAGAGAGAGGAACAAAGATTGAGGGGTTCGTGCTGTGTGAAATGAAAGCACTGAACTACTATTCATCTGATATCCTGAGGCAAGCACATAAAACTTTGCTAAAGTTTCATAAAAGCTGAGCACACACTTGAAAACCCATATGATGTTGTCACTTGAGATGGTGATTTATGAAGGTTGGGCTCAGTCTGAAAGTGAACAGACAAAAACATTATTGTACATATTCATGTCATGTGTCTTGGAAAAGTGCTGTTGTTTTGGTTTACCCATTCAACACAAATACATGTCTGGTAAGCTGCTAGATCTAGTTTCCACTGTCAAGGACAGTAGAAAACATTTCAAGTCAAATGTGAATTCAATGTGTTTCCATGAAGTGGTTTGGAGTGAATGATCTAGGCCAGACGGTGTCATCAGAAGGTGGCGCTTTAAGCTACATGACACATACGTCTAATAAATGAGGTAGAAGAAATAGACATCCTGATAGATTATCACATGCAGTTGCTGTTGTCAATTATGGGAACATCTGAGAGGACCCCTGGGAAACAGCTGATCACCTCAAATATTTGCTTTAACAGAATTTACTTGAAAAACAGTATCTTTTTTCATTATGTGCAGCATGTGCCTTCATTATATACCTTAAAGAGTACCTGTAGTGAATTTTCACTGCTAGCTATTTCAAAACATCAGGTATAACACTAGCGGATAACCCGTTGTCAAGTATGTGTGGGTACTAAGTCACATGGTCAGCCACATGCCGTCTCCTTCACGGGCCGCTCCAGCAGTGACACAGACTCGTAGTATTGTCCAATTACCCAGGTCGGACTGGGCACTGACCCTGTGCAGTAGACACAAGTCTAAGATGACACATGATGGGCCAGTGCTGGGTCCCGTCTCTAGGACAACGGCAGAGTGCAAAGTTTACGGCTGCACAAACACGCTTTCCACTCAATCTCTCTCACTGACTGCTGCTTGTTTACTCATCCTGCATCAACCAGCATCAGCGATGGTACGTCACTTCTGGCGGCCGTGGCTCAGGAGATAGAGCGGGTCGTCCAATAACCAAAGGGTTGGCGGTTCGAATCCCGCTCTGTCCGAGTCATGAGCTGTTGTGTCCTTGGACACTTCACCCACCTGTCCTCCAGTGTCACTCACACTGGTGTGTGAATGTTCGGTGGTGGTGGGAGGGGCCGTTTGGTGTGAAGTGGCAGCCACGCTTCTGTCAGTCTGCCCCAGGACAGATGGATACTGACGTAGTTTACACCACCAGAGGGAATGAAGAATGGATCCATTGTACGCACTTTGAGTATACGTTAATAGAAAAGCACTATATAAATCTAATCTATTATTATTATTTCTGGCCAGTAATGGTTCCTCCCCATAGGTTCTGTCCCCACCCATAATTCATGTAATAGAAAGGTTCAGTGTGATGCATTTGAGGTCAATTTTTGACTGAATTTGCACCTCTGTTGCTTATAAGTAATACACAAATCACAATTAATGTGGTAAGCATGACCAGTACAGGTCCACTTTAAATGAGTTTTAATTTACATTCCATCACCATTTTCTAAAGCGAAACTGAAAAGGTGCATAAAAATGGTAAGAAATAGGGCAGAAAAGCAGACACATGTTTAGAAAGTCAAAACCAACGGTATTATCTGTCATTTGTCAACTTCAGAAAGTTTACACTCATGTATATGTCTTCTATTGGTGCGTTGACTTTTGGTTCGTCTGTCCTCGGTTCCACAATGTCCTCATCACTAAACGGCTTCCTGTCAGTTGCTTTACACTAAATCACACTAAAGCAGCCCCCACCCCAGCCCTATCCTTTCCCATGCTTTTACCTCTCTCTGCGGCCCTTCATTGGACCCCATAATTAGTCCTTCATTAAGCCCTTGGAAATTGCGTTAATGGACTCTGGCATTCAGAAGACTTAATTTAAGCTGCAAATCAAGTGACAATGGTTGAGCACATGACTCGGTGTCATGACTTCATCTTCCAAAGGCTCAATTAAGGCCGGAGTTACAGCGGGAGTCGAGGAGGACACTGTCAAACAGCCGGTCTGAGTGCAGGACAGAAAGGAAGGGAGGCAAAAAGGTAGAGTGGCGACGCGTTGAAGTCAAGCCAATGTTTAGAATCTCCTGAGGGGAACACATCAGATGCACTCAAGCAGATAAAGCAGAGTGCTAACATCTTTCAGCCTCCTCACTGTGGATCTGCTAAGTGTGGACAGCAAGCAGCTGAGTCCAGAAGACAAACAGAGGACATACACGTCGACTAATGCAATGAACCACCGCTGCTCTGCAAAGCATCACACTTCAAACACAGGCCAACGCGTTGTACCAATGCCAGTATTAGCCAGTCTGATCACATGACAGCAGACTGTACTGCACATGTTTACAGTGTGTCAGCATGAAGCATCACATTCATGACAACAACAACAGCACAGTGGCTTCTAGAGGACTATGGCTGGAAAATCCTTATGTTAGCTCTTCAGTTCTTCAGTGTCTTTCTTCTGCTCCTCTACAACCACAGCCACAGCACTAGCCGTTGTTAGCTTAGAAATGCTAAGACACAGAAGTACGAATCATTCATTAATGTAATATTAAACCAGTTGAGGCATTTAATGGTAGCTAGCATAAGTTGCATTTTATCAATATTTTATGCCATAAAACAGGTTGTTGACATTAATAGTCATTATCATGGTGTTGAAGTCACCAACCTAATGCATCCCTTAAATTCTGATAAAACAGCTACATTTAATGTTAAATATAAATGTCAAAAATGAAATATGTAACATTTTCCCCTAAAAAAATATATAGATTTATGCAATAATAGCAACCTGCAGAGACCTTGTACTTTAAAAGACTGTACATATAAAGGTCTGATACATCCTTCTTCTTCTCTGCCAGTAATTTCCATGTTGTCATCTTGTTTTGTTGTCTCTGGGATGTCACATAGGCATGTTTCATTGCCAGATGTTCTCCAGCCAGTTCCACCATCACTCGGTGTATGTGGATGGATCAATATAAAACTGAAGTAACTCTGGCCATCTCTTTCGGCTACATATTGTCTCTAGAACATGTCCATAGAGTTTTGTGAAAATGAGGGTGAGATTTTTGTGTTTTGCTTTTTGTCTCACCTTTGGCACTCTCCACTTTAAAGTAGCCCATACACACTGTTTATTCATAATTTATAATATATTTTAATGCAGAATTGTCACATATACCTTTAAAAATAGGCTAGGAAACAAATTTATGACACTGAACTGCAGAGCGGGTGTCAGAAATATTGGCTAAATATGCAAAATGATCTGCACAGCTACAAATGAGTAAGAAAACATGTTTTCTGGGTGAGACTTACTGTCATTAGAGCCTTGATTTTCATCCCAGGTACGAACGTAATCATCCTGCAGAAGCACAAAGAATACAATCTGTTAGCCCCTGCAGAAAAATATGGATGAATACATATATAAATACATCATTCACACTGTAGCTACTGTAGCTGAGTACACGGTTGATAACATATGAACAGTGTCTTCCTCATTAAGCAGCGAAGTAGTTTACATTATCGCTGCATTCTGATTATAATGTGTATATTAGTCTTGCAGAATTATAATTAGCTGAAGACAGACAGGTATGGGGACTATAGCTGTATATCTTTATGGAAATGAGCCAAACAGGTCTGCACCAGGCGCTTATATGTGAGACATACGGTGTCCTTTTGAGCACCCTGCCTCTTTTTCCACTTAATTAGAACATTAATCGCTCTAATTAAAATGGCTGAGTTGAAAGAGAAGGTTAAAAAAAAGGAAGATGGACAGAAAATCATAGATAAACCCCACACAAAAAGACATGGAAATGAGTCATGAATGAGAAAGACATGGTACAAAAGCAGTCTGAGTAGTGTTGAGCAAAAAGTGGAGAGAACTGACCTCTACCTCCTGGTGAAATGACAGCAGAGAGAGAGAAAAGAGACCAAATTAGACACAGCTGCATTTATTCACATTTAAAATACCATAATAATGTAAAAAAAACGTCACATTACCCAGTGTGACGATTCACAAAAGGTTGAATAAATCAAGCATAAATTAACAAAAAAACCGGGATTGAACTGTAATTCTCAAACTGAAAAGCAGAAAATGCAGATGTCAAACTTTTCAGCGTACATCATATGTGTCTGAAATAATAAACATGAGTCATTTCTAGATATTTACAGTCTGCACCCCATCCACCTCCTTTGCGATGACTTACTCATCACCGTAAACATTTACTGTACTGGAGGTGTGTGCCAAACAGCTCCCCAGAAGGCGATAAATCCTGACACAACACATGAAATGAGCAGCCCTCATGAATGCAGGCACCTCTGTGACCCTCACACTTTTATTTCACAGACGTAAATATTTTCATCACTGGCAGGACTTCATCCATTCAGAACTGCACTGCTGTTGGTCTGCAGTGGCATCGAGCTCATTTCCCTTCCTCAGTGACAGAGAAAAGCACTTCCACTCAACAGGCTTATGTCTGCGGCTGGAAAAACACCACCGCCTGCCTTCATGGATGTCTCTGTAGCGTCACTGATGCAAGGAAGGTTTTTCTCTATCGTCATTTAAGTTTGAATGCTTGAGCTAAAAACAAACATATTTCAAAATTACTGGTCTGTGCATTTTCCTTGAATGCATAATATTACAACATTGCCCACAATAATTTGAATTTTTCATCTAATTGTGCAGCTCTACATTACAGCTTGTGCCACACACTTTTATCATTGAATCTTTGCTCTTTCGAAGATAGCGGAAGTCAAAACAGCCTGTCTATTTCTGTATAAGAAAGACTTCTTCTGTTTCCTGACAATAGCAGCATCGGCCAAATGTATATTTTCAGTATCAGCTGAGCATTTCAGAGCTGAACCTTAGTATATATTTACTGTTCAATCAAATATGTCTGATTGCTTGCTGTAACTGTCCTCTGTGTCGTGTGTGGACAAATAAGCTCCACTGAGGCCATAGTCTACAGAAGTGCAGAGGTGTATTTGTGCTTCAGTTTATACAAGGGGTTCATGTCAAATTAGTGTTGCCTTAAAAAGACTGAGTGATTTACCCATAAATGTTATAATAACAAATATTAAATACAATAAATGTCAAATGATTTCTTTCCTTTTTAAGGCTGAGTTTTGGTCCTGAGTGTAAGTTGAAGAAACTAGATGGTTATTTGAAAATGACATGAAATGACAATGGTGTAAAAAAAAAACCAAACATAAAAAACTATATGAATTCAAATTTCCATATTGGAACATTTTTCTCATTCAGAACTAAAAAAACTAAACCGATACTATACATGTAACAACTAAAACAATGAAAACAATGTATGAAGATGAAAATAATGTTAATAATGTAACAAGACAAAGAATGTAACAAGTCAGATATAATGTAACAGATGGAACTAAGCAAAAACAGCAGATGAAAATGACTTAAGAGATGCAACAAGATGAAAACTCTAAACCTGCCTGTCGTTGTATGGACCAGCTCTACCTTTCAGATGTCACTGTGGTTTCCTCCACTTAGATACTGACTGAAGTACGTGTATTTAACAGTGTGGTACTGACTGTTGAATATCTCTGTCCTGTTGTTGGTGCCTTTTCTCTTTTCTCTCTGTAGATCTGTGGCTCCACCCCGCCCAGCGTGAAGGTGTCCTCCCTCTACGTCTTATGTCTTCTTTTTGTCTGTCTGCTGTCCACTCACCCCCCCCCCCCCCCCCCCCCCCC
>JAPQRQ010000008.1:24480667-24491157 GCA_037367365.1 Apogon talboti | reverse complement strand
GTGGACCTTTTAACATGTCTGTCTTAGTCCTGCTGTGGACCTTTAACATGTCTGTCTTAGTCCTGCTGTGGACCTTTAACCCTTTACCCTCCATATAATGCCACTAAAAAAGGGCTCCACTTGTCATATTTTGTACTTAAATAATGTCATGGAAATATTTTTGCTATGTGTGAAACATTTCTGAAGAGTTATCTAATCAGCTGATTTTTCCAACTGCAATAGATTGAAAACATACCATAAACATTCCTGAACCATGACAACACGTTCTAGATGCACATAAAAAGACTGCATGAGGCTGTTTTCATTTTGATTTCACTCTTTCAGATGCTTTCTAGTATGTTCTGCAGTCAGCCATGACGGAGTCCCTTTGTTATCAGCTGTCACTGTAATCTAAAGAATTATGCAAGAGTCACTGAGTAAGACCCAGTGTGTTTGCATGTTCTGGAGCAGCTTAACCTCATCTGCAAATTTCAAGGGAAAACTTAATACCGCTTGGGAGGTGCTTCTTTGTCTCTACATTTGCATACATTGAGCAGTAATCATATTGAACATATTTGCAAAAATAATGTTCCCTTAATTACATTTTGGACATGTCATATTTTTGTGGCTGTGGTACAGGACTTCACACGGTTGTTTAGCTGTGAGACAGACTGAAGCTGACACATGTACGGCGGGCACGCCCGGTCATCACCCACAGCTGCAGACAATAGAGCTGCCTTTCCCAAACCGAGGGGTGGGACCCCAAATGGTTCACAAATCTGTTTTTGTTGAGTCGCCAAAAAATAAAACACAGCCCAGTGCTATTGGTGTCATTGTTTCCTGTATTTGTTAGCTGTTGAGCAATGTGTTGCTAGCAGGCTACCGTGTCTGTGCAGTGTTAGGAGCAGCTCCTGGTGTTATCGTCCGAGCTGTTGTTCAGATTCAGAATACTTTATTAATCCCAGACGAAATTATGTCAGCCGTTTCATACCATGAATCCAATTTTTCCTTTGCATTTGTGAAAATGTTACTTCCTGCTGCACACGTGGAAATAAAATGTGTTAGCTTTAGTTCTCTTTGGGTTTGTTAGTGATGACATAGGAGACTGAAATGATTTCTTATGAAACATGTTTTTCTTCTGGCTAATACATGTTGGTAATGAAATAGGAGACGAGCTAATTTAGCTCTAATTAAATAAATGGAGCTCTAGTGACGATGCTTTCTCAAAAGCTTAGAATATTTTCCATTTTTACTTAATTCCATAACTACTAAAACCAAAGCTAACGTTCTATTAGTTTTTTCAGTACTTCTTCCTTCTGTAGATGCTGATTGAGAGGTGATGGCTACATTTATTCAACATTGCAAAAAAGTCAGTAAAAATGTAGACTGTATGGAAATTCATGGTGTATTTTTTTTTAAAATTTTTGTTATAAGTTTGAGCCCTGGATGGACACCAAATTTCTGTTTGGTGTGTCTTTGGGCTGGACATGTTTTGGTGTCCATGCGCTGTTGGAATACTTAACACGTTAGAATGCCTTAACAGAATCTGCAGTATTAAAGTACAGTTTTATTTGCATTAGTCATGTCCTCTGTGGTCCAAGCTGTGTAGGACATTGGTGAGGCTCACAGTGGCTGTAGTCTTGCTTGAGGACAGATCTACTGAAAAAGGACAGGTTTAATGATAAGGAATGCCATTTGCACTTGGGACAGCATGCCCACGCCGCGTCCACGCTGACTGGGCATTTGTCAGGATGTTTACTCCTCTGGAAGCACTCCAGATTTCACAGCTCTCTCAAGCAAAGAGGATTACCATCAGAGTCGGCCATCACGTACTGAAATACTATATACGCACTGCCAGAACATAGTATATGATGCATGCTTGTTAATACTACACAATAATGATTATTTGTGTCTTTTATGTAAAGAGTATTTATAACCCAGTGTAGATATATAGGTAATGGTACCATTTCTACTTTTTGTCCAGTTCGGAAAATGTAGGTGATTGTAAATACAGAAATGCAATATAATATTCACAATTATGTCCATTTGTGTATAGTCACATAAAAATTTGATTTTCTGTGTTTTCATTCCCTTAGAATCAACATTTTTGTCGACAAAGAAAGCAGGCTGGCGTGCACCACCATGTCTGCAGGAGCTTAGACCAGCTTCCCTCTTATTGTTTCTGTCTTATTGCAGATGTTGTCTAGTATTAATGTGTATAACCAGAATATATATAACCTACTATGTCTGACAGTGCAACACAGTTAATATGCTCTAAACTAAAAAGCCCAGAATGAGACCAGACAATGCCTCTGAGTGACTTTCTGTGTTTCTGAGGCCACCGTAGGGGAGGGTGAAGGGGGTCACCACTGGATATCACTACAAAGTACACACTTTTACATATACTGTGGATCCTTGGTTTTCTGAAAACACTTTAAAGTTTATTTCTAATGTTTTTGATTTTGCCTGCTTTTCCTTCCAGGCACTACAAGCTCTCTGTGGTCCTCCTGTGCTTCCTGGTGCCCATGCTGGTGCCCTGGTACTTCTGGGGTGAGTCCTTGTCGGTGGGATACTTCCTGCCTGGACTCCTCAGATACACTGTGGTGCTCAACGCCACCTGGCTGGTCAATAGTGCTGCACACATGTGGGGCAACAAGCCTTATGACAAGACCATTAACCCACGGGAAAACCCACTGGTTGCTTTCAGTGCCGTAGGTAAGGAAAATTCACCGACGATTTTGGTCCAGTTGTCCTCGAGTAAACCATCCATTTAGTCTTGTTCCTTAAGCGTTTTCTCTTGTTTGTGTAATTCAACATTTTGTTGTGCCAGAGGGATGTTTGAATAACCTTTCCATTACTTGGTCAACACTTGTCTTGTCAAGTCAACACAGTGGGACTCTTTCAAAGTTGACTCCGTCTGGTATTTGAGGCAGAGCAGTATTTGTAAATCCAGGGGCTAATGTTTATTTTGTCCAGCCTCTGTCCATTTTAGAAACCCAGGAGGGGAGGTGGTGGGGTGGTTGGCATTATTTTAGCTCTGTATGTAGTCACTTAGAGGTAGGAGGTGAAGGTTTTTTTTATTTTTGGTTAGCAGAGGATAGGAGTTTTTTAAGTGGTGGGTGTGAATTTGCACATAGCAACCACACTGAAAGTCAACTGCACCGAATGAACAAGATAAAAAATGATGCATGTGAATGCACCATTTTGGCATCAAACACTGTTTGCCCATATTTCCCTCTTTAATAAATAATGTACTAGGAAGATGTGCCATTGTCCATAAATGTGCTTATGTATTTTTTTATGAAAATAGTAAATATATCCTAAAAGTGTTATGAATGCATTTCATTTGTCCACCTTTGTAAAAGCCCTGTCTACAAATTACTATCAATAATTCAGATAGAGCCTAGAACATTTCACAACAGAACACATTTCCTACTAAATAGAATAGATTGTTTTCTGCTTGTTCTAGCTTTTTTCCATAAAACATTGTCTTACACATGAGGTGCAGATCATAACAAAGGTATCCAGGAGCTTTGTCACTGACACACCTGATCCTGTTCTTCACATAGAGGACAAGGTCTTCAGAGCTCAGTGTTTAACTCTAGGATGACTGTATCTGTGGCCAACAGAATTTATTTTTGTCTGAATCTTGTCTTGTTCCGCCTAAAGCTGTTCCCAGTCGCTGTGTTAATGCACTGCTCAAACCTACAATGGCAACATTTTAGTTCCCAGCAGGTTGGACCACATTATCAGTCACAGGATTCTAATAGTGGTCAACCTGCCACATTCCTACTGTGTGTGTGTGTGTGTGTGTGTGTGTGTGTGTGTGTGTGTGTGTGTAAGCAGCAGCAGATGCACTTGGCCTGTCATGTGATGGTTGTCCTCCTCATCGTAAACAACGCTGCTCCACTGTGGCCTCTCATGTCTTGTTAAGCTGTGTATTCTTTTCCATGTTACCCCTAACCAATGTTTCTTTTTTCTTTTCAGGGGAAGGTTTTCACAACTACCATCACACTTTCCCCTTTGACTATGCCACCAGTGAGTTTGGCTGCAGGCTCAACCTCACCACCGCCTTCATAGACCTCATGTGCTTCCTGGGTTTGGCCAAAGACCGCAAGAGAGTGTCAAAAGAAATGATCCTCGCTCGCATACAGCGAACAGGTGATGGCAGCCACAAAAGTGGCTGAGTCACTGGTGATACAAACTCTAAAATCGATGCCAACATGTCAAACCGAGACAGAACGTAGCAACACTGATAGCAGCATTTTGGTGAGGCAGTTCCACAGGTGGTTTTGACCATGCTTCTGAATTTAAGTTAAACCTCCTTCTGACACTAATATTGGATTTTACAAGTTGTAGACCTTTCCATAAACTGTGTGGGTCTTTCTTGTTTTGTTTTGTTTTGTTTCCAAATGTCCTCACTGGCTATTAGCCACAGCCAAAGCTTGGCTAAGTTTGCAAGCACAGTTTTTGCACCATATAATCTAAGAAGGGGAGGTAGAGGAGGGTGAAGGTGTGGGATCCAAGAGTCTTTTGGCAGAAGTAGGACAACCAAATAAGTCTGTGTGAGCTGTGTGTCAAAGCAGTGATTTACAAAATGATTAATCTCTTATTTATTCATGTGCTATTTATTAATAGTCTTGGCACTTTGAGATTTTGATTGAAACCCTTAAAGATGAGGTTTCTATACTGGCAAGATTTAATTGTGTCTGTTTGTTTAGGGCCTTTGGCACTAACTTCTGTCAGTTGTGCTTTGTTTCATTCTGTAGGGAGTGGAGTTAAATCTGGATCATTTGTTTAGCTTTTTTAAGCTAAGGTTTTTCATTTTTTGGTAAGCCGGTAGATTTAATAAACCATAAGCTGCATTCAAGACCAACAGCAAGACTTCTGGGCTTTTACAGCATACAGTGTCCCCATTTGGATACAGTTTGGGATATTTACACACAAACTGTCTCGTAGACGATAAAATTCTCTATATCTTGTAATTTGTGTTAAATACAATGTATACCTCTGGCTGAGGTGTCTCTGCAGAGACACCTCTGCACCAAAACATGAAAACCAGACTGTAGTCTTAATGTGAAAAGTGACAATTGTTTGCTTTCCTTTATATTTTCAGTTGAAAGAGAGACACATGATGAAGCGTCAGGTGTCCCTCTGAAAAGGCCAATGTGGTGCTGGCCTTTTGTGCTGATACTATTGAATATTCTTATCTGAACATTTGTCAGGGCTTTTGCCTAAATGCCTTATGAAGGTAACACATTTTCCAGTTGCATTTAACAAGTGCAAGTTATAGAAATGCATTAGGGCTTAAATTTGTCTAATCACAGGTGTGTTGTAGTTCTATGTTTGTAAAGAACCCTAGAGAAACTGAAATCCCTGATTTATAATCAAACAAAGGGACCACTCCAATCCTAAAATTTCAGGTGAAAAAGTATGATTTAAAATTTGCATAAACAAAAAATGTATAGACAAAGTTGAAACTTCAGATCTCAATTAATGTCGTAATATTTGTCACACTTAATCTTTTTCAGTGCAACACTTTTTTACAGTGTTAACTTCTGGAAGTTTGAATGCCTTAAAACATGGCACATTTTTTCAAGGAATGTTTTTGCCCACTTTATGTACCATAAATAAACCAAATTTTCTACTTGTGGCAAAGTATGTTTTGCTGTTTTTTTTGTTGGAATTCTGTGTGACTCCTTATTTGTAAACTGAATTAAAAAAAATCGACATGTCTGCTGACACCATGTTCTGTAACTTTCTGGTTCCTCCCACTAAACCAAACAGGGTGCCAGTGAGGGTTAAAGCACGATGGATCCTCTGAGGCTCTTCTGTTTTAGTCTGATCAGTGCTATAAGCTGTGTTCAGTAACACAAACAGACAGACTCAGCAAAGAATAGGAGCGGTAACTCCTTTTGTCTTTGTTGACGAATCCCAATGGAAATACAAGGTTAATAAGTTGTCATCTCATTCTGCTGCGGCGCTAATTAAGTTATACATCATATTGTAAAAATACTGAATTATTTATAAAGTAAGGCTTGTAATTACCTAACTGATCTGCTGTGGGAGCAGGTATTTAATTTATTGCAAACTGTATTTTAGCTCTTGACTAATACACATGCTGTGTTACTGCAGCTTTGGAAATGAGCATCAGACCACAGTGACAAAGTTGTAGAAAAGCAACATTTGTCATAAATTTAATGTGTAAACACATTAGATTTTTTTGCCTGTGTGTTAAAATCAGACAAAAATCCGGAAAAAGACACCTAAAATGTTTGCAAATGTAAAGAAATACACTGTATTTAACCCATGAAGACCCAGAAGTATGTTTTTGTGGTAACTTTTCACTACATTGAACCATTACCAAATGATTTATCACCATGTATTTATTATATTATCCTCTGCATTTTGTGTGAAAATCCGTTATTTTCCCATATATATTGAATTTACTGGCCAAGTAGGTGTTAAGCTCATTAAATTCAAAGGTTATGATATCAAAATAGAGAAAATTGAAGGAAACATGACCTTTTCAGCTAAATATATTCTACATAAAAACAAGCATCTACAACCAAACGACAGTGGTTTTGTAGGTGAATCAGTGTTGCAGAAGACAACGGTGTTTCTACGTTCACTACACAGACTATGGATGCATCCGACACACGTCTGACGCTGCTGAAAACTGAATTTAGCCTGAATTATTTGCATGTATGGATAAAATTAGTGGCTCAAAAGTTATGAAACAGTTTTTGATCAGTAGATGCTTTTGGGTTTTTGAGGGTTAAATGAACAACGGCAAAATCCAAATTTTCTCAGTAACAGGAACATCTGATATTGGAAAATAATGCCAAAATAATGAATATTCCAAGAAAAGAAGATCTAAAGGTGACGTTGAAGAGCTGTTTTAGTGAATGTCTCCAGAAATCCACAGTGTATTGTAGAGGGCAGAATAACTCTGTATTTTGTTGCTATTTCCTCTAGTGCAGAGCTCTTTCTATGCACTGCCTGATACCTTTCGAAGCACTGGGGTCTTTAGTTGCTTGGCTGTCAGTGATATTTGTGCATGTATTCAAAATGAATGATCCATCAGTTGGATTATCACAGATTAGAGCTGAGGCTAACTGTTTTTGAAATGATGTATGATTTACCCCTGTTGTTGTCATCTACATGTTCCCATGGGAAAAGCAGCGTCTTCCTGCCCTGTTTTCAGACATCTATAGCTTGTTACCAAACCCCTGCCCGTACACCTGCTGATGGGATCTAACTCTGCTGTTCACGCCTGGCTGGCTTGTCACATACATCTAACAATGTTGTAAAACCGCTGCACTTCCGTCATCAGACGTACACACACTGGCAACGACCGCAGCCATGTTTGAACACCTTCATTCTTAGAAGTTTCTAGATGAATGATTTCAGTAGATACAATACTTCCACTTTACAGCTTTCTATGTCCAGTGGTATTTACAGTATTTACAGTTCAGACAAGTCACATCTTTGTGTTTTACTGTGCTGATAGAAGTCCTCATATAGGGTGTTTTCCCCAAACTATATACAGTACCTCAACAACATGGAACTGGAATGAGCAAAGTAAAATGAATACTGTAAAATAATAAATAACCAATGTAAAATAAATACATTAAGTCAAATACTTGCACAAATTAAAAAGTACTACATATACCTGCATGTACATACAGTCACAATTAGTAGGAAAAAATATCTGCTGTCACTTCACAAATATAACAACAACAAAAGGAGAGAAAACTCATTTTTAAACCCAGTTTAAGTCTCGATGTGGACCACTATGGTGGATCTACTGAAGTGCCATTTGTCTTCCAATGCCTCTCATTTCCAGTGCTTGTTGCTTTGTATGCTGTTATTGAAATTATTCCAAATTTAGCATGTACCTGTATATGCGGTACAACTGATCTACCAACAGGGGGCAGCAACAGAAAATTTCCCTCCCAGCATCGGTCAGTACATGGGTTTATGCTCATAGATGAGGAATCTGCGCATGTGCGTCATCTACTGGATGACCTGTGTATTGCAGGTCGTATTCAGCGTTATCCTAAAGATGGTGTAATATCCGTTGAGCTGCTCACATGTACAGGTGGGTGGTAGAGCAGGTGTTTGGGGGTTTGTGTCAGTGTCTGGGCTGCAGGTCAGAGTCCAGCTGCCAGTCTGAGTCCAGTCCTAATGGAAGTGGTCTCAGTACGGCTGATGTGAGTTTGTGCAGCGGTGACATCAGCCCTCTGTCCATTGGCTGCTCCCTGTCAGGCCACCCTATCCCCCCCCCACCATGTTACACCTCAGTGTGGCCACAGTGCCACTCAGAGCCCACACACATCAGCGTGGGCACCGTCACGCCTTTAACCCCACACTTGTACAATTCAGGGCTGTTGAGTAAGACTGTGTGAAAGTAGATCCAGGATTCGAATGATAGATTATAGAAATAAAGTTAAGGCTAAGAATAATATCTACCAGACGCAGTTTGGGTGCTTTATTTATCATAAGTGTATTTGTTTATTTTCTCTCCATTGCTTTTTTCAAATGTCTTGCAGAGGTTAATTGTTGCAGTGATTCTAACTCCCAGATGGGAATGATCACTAGAGCATTAAAAAAAACAAAAAACAAAAACTGCTTCTGTTTGAGGTTACACGTCATTCCCCTTTAAATCTTAATCCAAAAACATCCCTCAGATGTTTCCCCAAATCACTTTTTCTCTAATCCTAATTTGCACACAAAAAGGGCTGCCGGCGCCAAAGGACAGGGACCTGCGGGGTCAGACGCGGTTGTCAGGGGGACACCGGTGGACCGTCTGGACTAGTCTGTCCTCTATCTGGACCTTCCTCAGTCCGTCCACAAACCCTTACCTTACCTCAACACTCCAAAAACTGCCCTTAGGCTTCCGCAGGCAGCATCACTCAAACATCCTGAGGGAAGTCTGAAGTGGATGTAGGCGACCGGAACAAACCAAAGAAAGAAAATCTACATGAATATATCCGTAAAATAACACCAGCTCATGTCACAGTAAAGCCAAGAGGAGCTTTCTGCTTTAACTGTGACTGAGCTCAGGAGCTTTATCAGACAGAACTCCATTTGGAGGCTTTTTCAAATGTGCGTCCGTACATTATGGTCTGTGACTGACTGCGCAGATGAAGCCTGCCGCTGCAGCCTCTGCGCATCAGATGCTGCTGTCGCACCGTCCAGTAAAATGTGGCTGAGTGACAGTGTTTTCAGAGCAGAACACTGACTCCATCACATAAGTGACTTCTGCAGAACAAACAGTGCAGGCCTCATTTCTACTGCCCCACCAAAATAACACTCAGCATCCAGCCGACGCTCTCCCACTAACCCTCCACGGTCGCCTGTGTTAGATAGCCTACATAAACTTTTCTTCTGGCCAGAAATGCAAAGGATCAATGTTACACTTTTCTTCCTATAGGATTAAAGCGCTCTTGGAGTGGAGGCAGGGAGCCCACCATCGGCCCTGCAGGCCCAGGGTGCCCTTTTGATCATTCCAGCCTCTCCTCGGTGCAATACTTCTGATTGGCCAGGAGGGTAAGAAGGGGGAAAATCTTTAATTAAGCAGATAATCTCTTGTTGGGACGAGAGCAGCTCCATTTCAGAGCCCCCTCCTTGAATGTTGGAGGACCTGGTGGAGTCTGATGTGCTGGTGGAGCTCACTTTCCTCTGCACAGCTGCCGTCTTCCCCTCCACCTGTCAGGATGTTCATGCATTTGGAGGTTTTCTACTACATATTCCTTCTCCTGGCTAACATCAACTCATACTGCTGCTGGTAGGTCCCATTTAGTACAACTTAGTTTGTCGTTGCTTTCAGAGTCAGAGTTCTGTCAGTTCTGTTGTTCATTTCACTCTTGGCAGTGGGATCATTTTGTTTTTAATTAAACCTTATTAATCTTTTCATTTGATATATAATGATATCTTGAAATAGCTTAAGACCATGTAAATGATTAGTCTGATGATAATGGAACAAGAAAATTAATTAGCTCATTAATTTTTTCCAGACTTTTAACTGGATTTATATGCTATTTTCTTTTGGTACATTTTTCAAACATAGAAATAACTTATAAATTAAATCAATTAAGAGATCAATTACACGATAAAAAAGAAACCCTCATCACTCAACGAAGCTTTAACCTGATTCCAGTTGCTTAAACTCATAGTTATTATATTTACATATTGCAAATTTCCACCAACTTGTAAAAGAACATGTTCAGTCTCCACCTTATGTAGTGCATGTTTGGACTGAATGTGGTTGGTGTCATTTGCATGTGTACGGTTTAACATGTGTACGGTTTAACGTGAACGGTTTAACATGTGAACAGTTTAACATGTGTACGGTTTAACATGTGTACGGTTTAACGTGTACGGTTTAATGTGTACGGTTTAACATGTGTACGGTTTAACGTGTGTATGGTTTAACATGTGTACGGTTTAACATGTGTACGGTTTAACGTGTACGGTTTAATGTGTACGGTTTAACATGTGTACGG
>JAPQRQ010000008.1:24440322-24479400 GCA_037367365.1 Apogon talboti | reverse complement strand
TGTGTGTGTGTGTGTGTGTGTGTGTGTGTGTGTGTGTGTGTGTGTGTGTGTGTGTGTGTGTGTGTGTGTGCTCCAGCAGACTAAGTGCAGAACGCTGATGTCCCGGCGCTGTGATGCGGGTGGCGTCCCCTCGTACACTTGACCTTACTCAGCTCAGCTGAATGTGTTCAGAGGCTGTAGTGGGTGGTCATCATTAGTGAGCCGGACCCTGTCACAGAGGTGGGACCACAGCCCTCCAAAGGCCACTTCAGACCTATTAGTTATATGATCATTCACACAGTCTGAGCAGTGGAGGCCCACAGCAGAAGGTGGAAGAGCGTCCTGTCATGGCTTCAGTGTGTCGATGTGCACACGCTCAGTCCTACACTGTCAGGCTGTGCTCATTGGTTGGGTTTGTAAACTAAGAAGCAAACAGTCAGACAGAAACACGTCCAGTAGACAGTCTGTTGTGAGGTTTTGACAAGACCAGCCATTAAATAGGACTTCTCTCAAAATAATGACATGAAAATATGTCGTGAAATATGAGGTAGACAAACACCAGCAGAAATAGAAGAACCCGCTGTGGCTCAACTGTGGAGCTCAGTTGAATGACAGTGTTTACATTTCTTCTTCTCCTTCTCCTTCTTCTTCTTCTTCTTCTTCTCCTTCTTCTCCTTCTTCTTCTTCTTCTTTTTCTTCTTCTTCTTCTCCTTCTTCTTCTTCTTTTTCTTCTTTTTCTTCTTCTCCTTCTTCTCCTTCTTCTTCTTCTTCTTCTTCTTCTCCTTCTTCTCCTTCTTCTTCTTCTTCTTCTCCTTCTTCTTCTCCTTCTTCTTCTTCTCCTTCTCCTTCTCCTTCTCCTTCTTCTTCTTCTTCTTTTCCTTCTCCTTCTTCTTCTTCTCCTTCTTCTTCTTCTTCTTCTCCTTCTCCTTCTTCTCCTTCTCCTTCTTCTTCTTCTTCTCCTTCGTCTTCTTCTTCTTCTTCTTCTCCTTCGTCTTCTTCTTCTTGTCACTGACTCCATCTTGTACCATACTGTCTGTGGTCTGTGCTGCTTCAGGCCTACCTGATCTACTCCAGCAGCGTGGCAGCAGGAGCTCAGAGTGGCATCGAGGAGTGCAAATACCAGTTCGCATGGGACCGCTGGAACTGTCCCGAGAGAGCCCTGCAGCTGTCCACACACAGCAGCCTCCGCAGTGGTGAGTCCAGGCTCCCACGGGACCGCCTCCGAACCGGCTCCAGCCTCCACATTTACAGACCCACAGAGATAGACGTCGAAAAAAGAAGTGTCAGAATGTGTCCTGAGCTTCTGTTTGATTCAGATCTATACAACAGAGCAGAGGGGATTTCTTCCTTTTTCTTTGGTGAAATTGAAATGTTTGCTTAGTCAGAAAAGGCTCATCGCTCTTTGGGATTGTTACAGTGGCCACATTCGCAAAGAGCCAAAACAAACACACTAATCCCAATCCCAACATGCAGCAGAGTCAGCGCGGCTCCGTCTTGTTTAGAGCCTGAGTTTCACCAGACAAAGAGTCAGATGTGTCCTGCATCACAAACCCATTCTATTCAGAAGGCTCTATTCAACTCGTTGATGGTTTTTTTCTGTAGCTAAACCTGACACTTAAAACACGGTGAGCTCATAAGAAAACCTATGGAGGAATACTCCTGTGGCTGATCTGAGTGTTGAGAAGGAAAAGTAAAACAGCGTCTCTCTTATCAGCCAACCGGGAGACGGCGTTCGTCCACGCCATCAGCTCTGCTGGGGTCATGTACACACTGACCAGGAACTGCAGCCTCGGAGACTTTGACAACTGTGGCTGTGACGACAGCAGGAACGGACAGCGTGGTGAGACCAACGCTCCAACCAAAACATTCAGATCAGTAACAGCACATTTCAACTGTCTGTCTCATTTCCTGTTTGTCTCTGTGTTGTAACTTAACTATTGAACTAATATTTAGACTGATGGAACACATTTAGTAATTTGAGGTTATGGTAGATTAGTTGGACATCACTTTTAGGCTTAGTTTATGTCTAAATTGGTTATTTTAAACTGTCTTGAGGGTTGGAAATGTTTTGACTGTAATAATAAATGTTGTTTTTCAGACCTTGATGTGTTAGTAAATGTACATTTTGCATCTCGACCTCTATTTTCAAGCTTCCTTTATATATTGATAATACTGATTTGCAGTTGAGTATTTTGTGAATAACCTGAACTGAACTCAGATACCATGGCTTCTTTCCTGTGGCAGGTGGCCATGGGTGGCTCTGGGGCGGCTGCAGTGACAACGTTGGCTTCGGGGAGGCCATTTCCAAGCAGTTTGTCGATGCGTTGGAAACTGGGCAGGATGCGCGGGCAGCCATGAACCTTCACAATAATGAGGCCGGGCGTAAGGTACAGCAGGCCACTTCAAACTCTACTTACCTGTTTGGGGTTGAAAGTAAGGTGTCCAACAATTTTGTGACTTGTGTTATTCCAGAAACACTCAGTGTTGGCCTCTGGTATCAGCGAGGGGCCACTACAACTGGGTGGCATCTCCGTTGAAAGTCTGATAATCTCTGCTGGCCCTCCAACCGACTGTGTGATGTAAAGCAGCTTTTGAATCATTTTTCCCCCGCTCAGAATTACACTGAGTGTGCCACCCAAGCATCCCTTTCACGTTGCAATAAGTGAGGTGCCACTCGTCCCCAATAATAACAGTGTGTTCGGTGTACCAGAAGGGCCTATTTACCGCCGCTGAATGCCCCTTATGACAATCCTTCAACTCAGAAATCTCAGGATCACTGGTGCAAGCTTAATTAGAGTTCCTGCAGAGCCAGACATTGCACAACATTCTGTATTATGCTGTTTTTTTAAAATAAGTGTTTAGTTTTATTCTTGCAATAAGGATCCCGCATTTATGTTGGCCTTTGTTTGGCCCTGAGGGTGTCTGAGGGGACCACAGGCATGCAGCTGAAGTGCTCTTTGTTTACGCTGCCTTTGCTCCCCCCTGTCGGGCCCTAGGATCCCCATGGCACCTGGTGCATCAATGTAACAGAAAAAATGGGGAGAGAAAGAGAGAAAAACTCCTTTTTTATTTCCCCCACTCAATGGGACTCTCCAATGGGTCTGTGCACACTAGAATACATGTTGATAATGAACATGCTAAATAAATACTCCTATTTCTTCTGGGGGGACAATACGACTCGATGTGAAACTTTGATTCAGCCTCACCTCAACAGAAAGTTCATCCCCTCCTCACGAAAAGAAAACGTCCCTTTTCAAGCGACAGCTGTTTTGTGTCGGGTAAAGTCAGGAAACACCAAGGACAACTAAAGAGCTCGGCAATGGACCCCAAAGCTATCACTTCTTCCTTTCGGTGTATTCATCCTTTACTCTTAACTGGAATACAATCAGTTAATTTGGCAACACGTCAATCAAGAGACAATGCTCATCCATGTCTTTTGTCATACATATACAGTATGTGCATCAAGGTTGAAATAGTGCAACTTTTATTTTGAGTTTTGTTTCCGAGATCAGTTTATATGACCTTCCTTTTTAAAGTGGACATGATTGTCAGTATATTTGTCAGTGTTGACTGTTCGAGTGGCTCTCATCTTTCACCACACCGATGCCAGATGTCGGTGTATTGGTAACATATACTTATATAAAAAACTGGAAGACAGAGTTCATACCCATCCAAAATAATGTGTTCAAAAGGCAAATAAGGAGCTGGGCCTCGTACCAGAACATGTACCATGTTTGTAACTAAAACTTCCTCTTACTTTCCTTTGATACGATCGGCTCATAACAAAACCAAATGTCAACAAATGATAAGGTATAGTGTTTTCAAACCCAAAATTGCACAAGTAATGAACCATACAGCTATTTACAGAAAAATGAAGGTTAGAATTACACCAGACTGTTGACTTCACAGGTCTGGACCACTTGTCAGTTGTGTTCGTATCTGAAAGAAAAATCAAAATGCAATTTGAATGAAGTTTTCCTAAATCAACTGTATGTGGCATTAAAGAATGAATTTACCAGTACGAGTCTTGCATGAGGCCCATTTCCAAATGTATTTTGGTTAGTTTTGCACATGCAGACCGTACAGTTTCAGTTACTTCAGTTCTTTTTGTGTTTACGGAGCCTCATTGTTTATCACAGGTAGTTTTTGTTACCTTGATGTGCACGTATGCTCAAACTAGAACTGTGAATCTGTACAGGACTCATGGTTTGATTTGATACTGAATCTCGATGCATCATTTTTTAACATATCACTGCACACGGCTACTATTTATTTACCTTCATAAAGTCTATTAAGCCTGTGAGTCCACGAACAGTTGCATCAAACACCAGAGTGTGTGTGATCTGGGATCCGCTTCACTTGGTGAAAACTGCAAAAACATTCATCAATCATTTGAAGCTGTGAGTATTTCCTCATCTCATGACTTGATTGTGATGCTGCGTCAAATGCTGCCTTCACATGCTATCAGTAAGATGATCCTTTCCACTAGTCAATTAGAAATTACAAGTGTGTTGTGTTCAAGTACTTTTACTGTTGTAGTGAAATGAGAAATGGCTGACAGTTTATTGTGACCTGCTACTTGGGTGAAACCGTTTTGGACGTGTTAATTCATCTGCTACAGCATTTTTTATTTATTTTTTTGGCAAATTATGTATGCTATAAATGTACAAAAGCATCAGCAGCAGAACGTTAATGAAAGCATTGTTTATCATTATGGATGAATCCTTTGTTGCTCTCCACCATTTTAAAAAGTTCAAAGGTTATTTCCTCCAGTGGAAAATATGAGGTGAGGGGGCATTTTGTACAGTTTTTTGAGTATGTAACTAGTATTTACCATCATTCCCATGATGGCAGGATTAGACATGATCAATATCCACACCACAAACTCCCATCACTGAATCTATAATTTGATATCACAGTGTGCAAAATCTTACCTTATTCAACCCATAGTGTTGTCAAGCTTTAACAGAACAGACTGTGTGTGTTGTTGTCCTCTGCAGGCGGTAAAGGGCACCATGCAGAGGACGTGTAAATGCCACGGTGTCTCCGGCAGCTGCACCACCCAGACCTGCTGGCTTCAGCTGCCAGAGTTCAGGGAGGTGGGGAACTACCTGAAGGAGAAGTACCACAGGGCTCTGAAGGTGGACCTCCTCCGCGGAGCTGGGAACAGCGCAGCCAGCCGGGGCGCTGTGGCCGACACCTTTAGTTCCATTTCTCGTAAGGAGCTGGTCCACCTAGAGGACTCCCCAGATTACTGCCTGGAAAACCGCACCCTGGGTTTGCCGGGCACGGAGGGCCGCGAGTGTCTGAAGAAGGGCAAGAACCTGAGCAAATGGGAGAAACGCAGCTGCAAGAGGCTATGTGGGGAGTGCGGCCTGGCTGTGGAGGAACGCAAGGCTGAGATGGTGTCGAGCTGTAACTGCAAATTTCACTGGTGCTGCGCGGTGAAGTGTGAGCAGTGCAGAAAGACAGTGACCAAATACTTCTGTGTAAAAAAGGGAGGTCAGAGGGGAAGGAACGAGAGCGCCAGCAGCCGCCGCAAGAACCTCCGACTGAGGAAGAAGCACTGAGCGTCTTCATCACTGCATCACATTTGTACCACTGCCCTCTTTGTGTGTTCAGATTAGAAACACAAACTCAGATCATGTTCATTGTGAGTCCTACAGCACAGATCACAGACAGAGGAACGTGCACCACACCACCGTACTCCAGAGTAGAGCAGATGAACGTGTGTGGCTGTAGTTTCTGGTATAAATGTATTGAAATATGTTTTTTGTACTTTTATACAACGTTGGAGGGATGTTTCTCTGCCTTCAATACTGCTCCACATTTTATTTATTTGATACAAAAAAGTATTGTGACACTTGAGCAATGTCAGCGTCTGAAATAAGAATGTTCAAGAACTTACCAACATTGACTGTCATGAACCCGGACCCGGTGTTTGTTTCCGTCACCGCCGCCAAACGCCTTTTACCAGGAAACATTCCCACGTGTCTGCAGTCTGCTCTGTCCCCCTTTTGCTCTCCATGACCTTTATTGCCCTATTGATGTATTTAATTGTACATAAATGAAGCACTTTGTACTGTACATTGTTAATTTATTGCACAGTATTTCCTAGTTGTACTTTGTCATTAGTTGTCTGTGTTTTTTTTCTATTAAGATGTAAAAAAAGAATAAATACTTCAATCTTCTATGATTCAAGTTGAACAATGTGCCTTTTATTCCCACCACATTCCCACTCGTCCTTCTCCAACATATTCTTTGTGACAGTAGTACATGATAGTTTGTAGTAAACACGACCTGACTGACGCATTGTGCACAATAGATCACAACAGAAAACCTTTCAGCGTACTCTTCCTCCCATCATTCCTTTCTCAATTTCGCTTCAACAAATACCTCCCGTTTTTTCCCTCATCATGGTAATCCTCAAAGAGCCTCCTAACTCCCGAGCGCTTGGAAGTTTCTTTACTGTTTAATACTAGTTTAATTAACTTTGTCCAGACAGAGCAGGGCCTTGGGGGTGGAGGGCATGAGGCAAGTTGCCCTTAAAAATCATCCCGCCTCTAATTTTGTATGCTAATCTCCTTTTTCACGCCGCGCCTCCTTAGGACTGGGCGAAAGAAATGTTGGGAAAACTTTGGGCTGCCTGTGCAGGGCTTCCTGCGGCTGTTTTATTTCTGGGCCCACCTATTTGGATCCTTTCACTCCTCTAGGGCCTTCCTTTGCTCGATTTAACAATGAATGCAGAGCTAATCAGCTCTCTCGGAAATGCACCACTGTCGAGGAAGGTAATCCCTTCTTCTCTACCCTCAATGGGCTGTCGCCTTCTAAAGGACTTTGGGAAAAGGCTTTGCAGAGATTCACACTGTTCCCTCAAAAGAAGTTAGTTCAAGTATTGTGCCCAAACAAGTGGGTTTTATAAACACATGCTTGCCAGGATACTCACCCCACCTGCAAGTAAGAAGTGCCAGGCCTCGGCAGACTAGCACATGGCAGCCGAAGCCGAGACCCTTCAGATGAGAAGGGACATGAAAGAGGAGATTAGAGGCTCCATTCAGACGGGGGCGTTCATTTCTGCACCTTCCTCCTTTTACTCAATAAAGTGTCAAGGAAACACCTTGTTGACATCTTATTTATCAAATAATGATCATAATCAAAACTCCTCCCTCCTTCTCCGACCCCCGTGGGCTGGCTGGGACGCTCTGGATGGCATGCAGCAAAAACCCACTGACCAACAAAAGAAGCAGCAGACCGAGGCTCTGCCTGCGGCTGCGGAGACCGTCTGCACTTGTTTTTTCTGTGATACAGGCTTGAGCAGTGCAATAAAATGAGTCTAATAGAGCCATTTGCTCTCATTACCAACATCTTAAATCTTTATTTCTTCAAGCAAGTGATGAAGAAAACTAGGATAAAAGTGCTAAAACATGTTGGAGTCAAGGTTCATTTGGAATCATTTTTGTTTTCCTTAAATACTTGTCTTCATTGGAGAAACAGTGGAAAGATTCTTGATGTGCAGATAGAAGCTGTTCACCGTATTTAAAGTGGACAGAGTATAGGTCATCAAAATGAATATTTATCAAACATAATTAAAAAACACAAATAATACACATTAGAGCCATATTTTCACACTTAATGAACTTGATTTTTTAAAACTATCATCCTTTGTTAAGTGATTTGAGGATTTCTCTGTTTAATTGAAAATCCTGATTTGTTGTGGTTGTCTGAAGCTGAGTTTTTAATGTTGAGTCTTTTTTGGAAAGCTGTAAAGAGGACAGAGAACACTGTGTCCATATAACAAAACATGTATTACATTTATTTAGAATTTGAGGAACTGTGAAGTCAGAGTTGTGGTACGGTGTCCGTCTGGGCCGGACATCAGAAGGTCCATCAGATGAATAATTAATGCATTCAATAAACAGCTGTCCAGGGGGAAACACTGCTGATGCCTCAGAGTGAAGGACTATGACACAGTCCACTAGTGTATCAGCTGCAGAAATGAGCAATAAATAAACCAAACACCTGGGTCTTCATGGTGTAAGTGGCCTCTGTTGTCCTTTGTCCTTTGCTTTGGTGGAGGTCTTGACAGAGGATTCCTTTGTTAGCACTTTATTTTATTCATTTATTTGTCACCAATTGTTGCAAAGTTTTTTTTTAGTATTCACATATTGTATTTTACATAAAAGAAAAGGATTGAGTTCATCCATTAGAGCTTCATTTTGACATTTTCATTTATTTTATTTTTAGACCTTTTTTTAAGTTCACATCCACTTTGTTGATTATTAACTTGAATACTAACCTGTCTCTTTAATGTGGATGGACATATTTTCGGACCAGTCGCCTTAAACAGCTTCTCGGGTCCAAACCCAGTTGTCCTTGGATGGTTCTGAACCTGTTGCACCAAACCTGTTCGATGATGATGATGAGTTCAAAGACATTGTGTATATTTGTGTATTATTGCCCGGAGAGACTGATGCGGTTCCATCAAATACTGAGCAAACCAGACTCATGCCATTCTGTCAAATGTTAAGATCCTCACTGAAATAAGGATAAAGGTCTGAAGTAAGACCTTAAAGTATAACCAGGATTTAAGACATTCATTTCCAGAAACCAGGCTGTTTAAAAATACACTGAACTTATCTGTGTCTGTGAACCTGAAGTAAATTAAAGCTGAAATTAAAAATTCTCTTCACAGTTCTTCATCTTGTCACATCATCAAAATAAAGCAGTTGAGACGACTGAAATGTGAAATCTGGATTCAAATGAACTTTGTTAAGTTGAATGTAAACCTCCGACTGAACTATAAAACATATTTCCCATCTTTTTGTTTCACTCAACCTCACCATCTTCATCTTCAACAACCTCATCATCTTCATCTGCTGAAGGACTTCCAGATGAAGGTGCAGGCTGTCAACATGAACCTGACACAAACTGGACCTCATACCAACACGTTGCACTTTAACTTGCTTTTATTAACTTGTTTTTGTAGACTTTTACTTATATATTTTTAAGTACTGCTTTTAGATTAGATTATTTATTCTGTATTTATTACTACACTGGTTCTGGGCGACACTTTTCGTTCCATCATGTTTTTTTTTAAACATGTTTGAATGACAGTAAAATGATTCTGATCTGATTCTGCTTTATACACTCTTATTATATTTTCTCAAATCCCTTGCACACATGTTTGGATAATGGGAGATACATGTACCACGTTTATGTGTGAAACTCCATGAGTCGCTCAGATGTACATTCATTTCTCTCACACAGAGACAGACACGACCTTCGACCACAGGGCTCTTGACTTCCGCCGTTTGGGGCGGGGTTGCTGGGCCTGCCAACTCTAATATGCGTTGACGCGTGAGCCTAAGGTGATGGAGGGAGAGAGAGGGACCTGACGCTGCAGTGACAGACTTTTACAGACAGACATGTGATACAACTCACATATAAACACTGTTACCCAAAAGGCTGGAAGTCCTTTGACCAGGTGGAATGATTACAGTTATACTTTATCAAAAATAAATCACATTGTCACAAACATTTCATGGGAAGACGTAGAAATATTTTATTCCACCTTTACATTGTAATGCTGATGATTGACTCCAATCAAAGTTAAACATACACTGGTACTTTTGAGCGTCGACCAGATGCACATAGAGTGAAATAAAGTGCCACCAAAGAGGAAGATTTCTGTCATGTAGCCACTGATAATGCAATCAATGAAAAATGGGGAAACTACTTATAATGCTTCAGAGAATCCTTGACTAATAGGATTTGAGGCTTAGGGGTTCTGGACCCGCAGCACCTAGAGGGGCGAGGGTCAGTCTGAATGTGAGAGAAAGCCAACACAGATGAGCAGACATCTTTGGACGTCCATGTGTTGTCCATGCCTTCTTTTATTGTCTTACTCTATGAAGGCTGTAAACCAGGAGGACAGCGGAAGCCTGTCCTGCATGTATGTGTTGTTGTTGTCAGCTGGACTGACACCCACATCTCAGGCTCACCGGGGTGGTCAACCTCCTGTCCTGTGGGTCTCTGCAAAGAATGGGGGGAGACAGGAGCACAGAGGGATCAGCTCAGCTCAGCTCAGCTCAGCTCAGCTCACTGATCTGCACAGGAAACACTGAGCATGGGAACCCACCAGGGAGCCCAAACTACAGCCGCTGGGTTGGAAATGTGCTGATGAAGCTGAAAGCCTCGGCCTGAGAGGAGGAAACATACCAAACGTTTCAGCAGCTTTAGATAAATAAATAAATAAAATACAAGACAAAGCTAAGGTCATAAGCTTCGCTGTCAAAAAGATCAAATCCAAACAGGTGATGAGAGGAATGGATAAGATGTACGTCATCTACAACACTGATGAGACAGAGCCATCAGCTGATCAGTCCACTGAACAAGGTACACACTGTTTATGAACAATGATCAACCACTGGTCAATACTGTAACGCTCAGGTAAATATTGGAAAAAGGGTTCATGAGTGTTTGTTCAGTTCACATCACCGTATCATCACTGAGAGAAAGAAAGCAGACTGGGACAGCATTTCACTGTTTCGTTTATCTGTTTAACTTGAACTCAAATATTCATTGGCAGCCTTTATGCTTTTTATGTACTCTGTAATTTCTTTTATATTTAGACTTTTATTCTGATAATTTTGTAAACCTGACTCTTATTTTTGTAATGCATTTAGTGAGTGCGTTTTGTGACTTCAGGGACTGTAAGAGTCAGACCTGTTATTGAATCTCATTACAGCTATGAGGAAAAACAACAAACACCGTTAACCATATCATTACATCCTGTTGTTCTGAGGCACATGAATAGAACCGGTGACAGGCATTTAACCCTAATGAAACTAATGATTTCAAATAAAATACACTTTTACATTTACATTACCAACTTACATGCACTGGCAAAGAATGTTTTATTTTATTTGCATAAGTATCCCTGCATTTAATTTTTTTCTGATGTGAAAATGTTAGTGTTGAAATTTCCTTAATATGTCAGTGATAAACATGTATTATTTCTGTAAGTCATTTTCATCATCAAGTTATATATTAATGTGTTAATACAATAAATGTATGTATTTAAGTACCCTTAACTATTGCAGGAATCAGGCTACTGGTGGAAAAAGTGTCACTTACTAACCTAAAAACTGAATGTATGTATGAAAAAGTGAAAATCTGCAGTGGGACTATAGGGACTGCAACCAATACACACAATATTCCACTGTTTGATACTGAAGGGAATATATGAGTTCAAGTATATGTAGGTCAGGTTTTAAGCTAGTTTAATAATCACAGAATAAAAGTACTAGTAGAGACAAGTGGCAGAGTACTAAGACATGCCCAGTCCCTCTGAGCAGATGTCCAATGTTCCATCTCCTCCTCGTGTCATCCTCTCCATCTCCTGTCCTCCTGCTGCTCCTCCCCCTCCCCCCTGAGTGCAGAGTTGTCCAGTTTGATGGCTTGGGGGACAAAGGAGTTTTTAGTTGTGTTTGTTTGAGTCCTGGGGAGGAGCAGCCTGTCACAGATCAACCTTCTCTGGTGTTGATGACAGTGTGCAGAGGGTGACTGGCCTCTTCTCTCCAGCTGTCACCACATATACTGATAATATGTATTGACTTAACATCAAACGCCTGATGCGCTGGAGAACTTCAGATTTGTGATTTGGAATCAGTGCACCTGGTTTTCTTCATGGTGTTGTTTAAACTTTGGAGGCAGATTGGATCATAACAAGCAGATGCAATATCTCCATCTTCTGGCAGACGGACCGTGTCACAGTCGGACCCTCAGGTCAGCCCGGCCACCAGGTGTCGCTGCGTCACGATATGTGCATAAATGATCCAAGTGTGTGTCTGCCTGGAGTGTTCGGTGTCGTTTGTTTGGTGGCTGTCAACACGGTGTTTACACCCACACGGAACGGCTGCGCACAAACTGCCCTCCTCGGCAGCTCGTCGCAGGTTTCCCACCGGTGTTCCCTGAGTATCTGTGAATGGGTCCGTGTGCAGGGCGCTCCCGCTGCTGACCGGAGCCTGCCGCGGTACAACCCCTACGGAGAGCCGGTCACTGCTGCGTTCATTGTAAAGGAAGACGAGGGAGCGGAGAAGCGGCCGTCGACGACCATGGCAGCGGCGACCGTGGTGGAGGCTGAGCCCTCGGCCGGCGAAGGTGGAGCCGCTTTCTCCGGCGTCCAGAACAGAGGCTGGGACGAGTCTCAGCTCCGAAAATACTGCTTCTCCACCAAGCCGATCCCCAGGCTGTCTCACACGGACCCCAGAGCCGAGATGCTCATCAACAACGAGGTAAAGCCGTCTGATCCCCAAAGTTTGAACACACCTCCGCCGGACTTCCAGAGCCAAACCACCACACTATAGTCCACCACAAAGCCAGGGGTTGGTAACTGTTTAGTTCTAATAAACTGCATGTAGGAAAAGAGCTCATATTTATTTCAAAGCTGCCTTTACCTTTTACCATCTACTTGTAACTTCACTACATCAGTATTTGCGTCATTCATTCCATTAAACTTAATATAATTAGCTTACGTGAGATTTTGTTTTTCATTTAGAAGATATTTATAGATATTTACAGCCCAAACAAGGACTGTGTAACTCCACAGTCGAATATGGTTTCATGTTAAGGTTAACTAACTCTAATGTAAACACAACAAACCCCACACACCAGAGAAAAGGACCACAGGAAGATAAAATATCATTTTAGTGTCCCGGCCTTACAGTATATATGTTTGTTGATGCTTTAGGAATGATAGCATTATCAAACTCAAATTCTCATTTATCTGCGGGTTCATTATTAATCCAGTCATCTGTCATTTAAAACCACTTTTTTAAAATTAAAAATCCAGTTTCAAATCACAGAGAGCAGCAACAGTTTGGTATCATTTGTTATGATTAGTGTTTTTGGTTTAATGTGTGTTTTTCCTGTCATACTAACAGTTCAAGCTTTTATTGGTCTTTGCCTCTGATGTATGAGACTGTTACAACCAATACAAGTGACTTATATTCAGCAATATTTACAATATCAATAAACATCGTTAGTGGCATACAGTACATACTGAGAAGCAAACTGTATGTTGATATACATACTGTATGTGTGCAGAAATCCATATACTGTATACTGTCAAATCTGCTTGATTTTTGATAACTTCAGATTAGTATGAACTACTACAAACCATGTGCCTCATTTCCTCCTTTTGATATAGAATGTGGAGATGTTCATTCATTGAAGTCACAGCTTTGTTTTTAGATATGAAATGAGATCCTGTATCGGCATATTTGAACTGTTCTATAATATTTATTTTGTATTAGGTTAAAAAAAAACTAAATATTTACAGTAATGACCCATTTTCCATTAGTGATGGAAGATCCTTTCAGTAATATCAAAGGTAAGCTTTTAAGAAAAGATCCATAAAAAATCTTGTCAAAAAAATACATGTAGCACTGAACACTGGATGAAAAAGCAGTTTGTTTCAAATAGTAAGGAAATACTCTGTGGTTTGTCTAAATGTATTAAGCAGTGTTAAGTGCATTCCTTTAAAACATTGAGATAAATATTTTCAGATGTGTGACTTGCACTAATGTCACTCCAGTTTCCCAGCGCTTACAAGATGCAGATATGATGAGGCTGGTAGAAAAGTGGGTTGTGAAGTACCATGTGCAGTGAAAATAGGTTATGATAAGGAAGTGGATCAGTCAGAAGTAATAGCTACAACTATGCATCATAGAAAATGTTGTCCGGTTGAGCTGACCCCAGTCTTTTAGAATACATTTGGGATGATAAGTTAGTTCCTGTGAATTCATACATACTACATATGGTAGATAATCCAAAAATAGACTATGAGTGGGAGTGGTTTGGTTTGCTTGCAGAAGTAGTCATGGAAATTTTTGGAGAGGAATGGATCATAGTTGTGTTGTGATAATCTAAAACTTTAACTCAAGTGGCGGAATCAGCGAATACAAAGGGTGGACAAGGCCTCATCCTGCACCGAATGGTTCCATGAGAAACGATGTGGATCACTGTCACCAAATGTCAACACAGTTGAACATTTAGGAAGATTTTGGACTGCTGTGCTAGACAGTGTTCTCCTAAATCATGATTAAAACACCAAATGAAGGAATGTTATAGAATGTTACCCCCCCAAGTAGATTCCGAGGCTTGTAGTATCAGTTCCAAAGACCACATGTGAGGAAACAACTCCTGTCTAAGACACTTTAAGGTTTTTCCTTTAATTTGTCACCCATGTGTACATCACATATGTGAGAACCTAAGTATATTTAATCTGAAAGAAACCTTTCTATCTCTCAAGCTAAGTAAATAGTTAGCATTGAAAGAAGTATTAACGGTTCTTATGTGACAGCTTGAAGTCACATTCCTTTTAAAATCATGTGGATATGATCTCAGTATGTGGAGTCACACAACTGCTGAGTAGTCTCATATTAAGCCTGATAGAAAGACCCCTCACATTAAACCACAAACTGTCATTTAAGTAGGTTACACCGGTTGACCCGTGTCAGGATTCATTAATAAAAGTATGATTTCATACTTTTTTAACCACGCACATGCGCCAAGAAACCAGTCCAACACTGCGTGCTCGGGTCAGGGTTCCTGTCATGTGACGGGACCGTTTAAGGGCTGTCTGGAGCCCGAACGGCATAGATGTACGACAGGACAAGTTTACGAGTCATAAATGCCGAACGCTGAACAATGCAACAGTGTTGACGTTCATGTGCCACGCGGATTTCACTACCGCAAACAAAGCGCGAGTCAAACGGTGGTGAATCAGCACGCGCAGTCATCTTAACGGCTGTAGCGGCGCGAGACGAGTCCGTAACAGCACAGCCAAAGTTTGCACACATGAACTTAATGTGGATAGTCTGCTGTTGTCTGAAGCAACTCCGAGTCCTCGTATTTCCCGGTAAAAGTGAAACAGAGTCGCTGAGGAAGAGGGGAGATGGGACGGGAGCGCGCATCTGGGTGTACGTTCAGTTGGTCACGTAGCCCTCTGACAGCACGGCGCGCTGCGTGATGGGAACTTGTGTTCGCTGTGTTTCAGAGGTTTTTGGCAGACATAAATGCGTTTCCTTTTTTACTATCTTATTTATATGTTTATCTGTACACTTTAGAAACAATCAAATAATACGTAATAATAATCATTTGTATATTGTATATATGTAAATGATCAAATGCTTACAAATGTTGGAAGAGTTGAGAATATCTACAGACTAAAACAGGGATTTCCCGTGGTTTGTGCCGGGCATAGATGCCTTGATGAATTTGTGGCGATTGCTATTTGACTAAAAACAATGATTTTTTTTTTTTGCAGAATTTTGGATCTATATTATTACAATAAATGAATCAATGAAATACTTCATAGAACATTAGTACTACCAGCGTCATCTACAATGCTAATATTGTTCTCAGTAATGAAGTTAACATGCAATTCCAGTTTTGCTCTTAAAAAGCTTCTTTCCAGTTAGTCAGGCCAATATGGCATCTCTTCTCATTATGGTAAAGAAAAGCCAGTAGAATTTGTTTCTTTTTCAGGGAGCTGCACAAATGTAGGTGCTGTGCATAACTCTTATAATGCTAGAGGAAACTGTAGATTGTACAGATTGTATTGACTTCAAGAGTGAGTATATAGGCTCATTTAACAATATCAGTTGTGTCATATTATATTTCGGTGTCCTTTTCTCTTTCTAGGAACCAGTGGTATTAACGGACACAAACCTTGTGTATCCAGCTCTAAAATGGGACATTGGATACCTCCAGGAGAACATTGGAAATGGAGATTTCTCTGTTTACATCGCAGAAAACCACAAATTCCTCTATTATGATGAGAAAAAAATGTCCAACTTTGAGAACTTTGTCCCTAAATCACAACGAATGGAAATGAAATTCTCTGAATTTGTTGAAAAAATGCATCAAACTGAAGAAAGTGGAGGAGAGGAGAGGTAAGATGTCCTGCATTTATGAGTGAATGTTTGCTCAGAGGTTTGTATTGCACCTGAATATGAAACAGGAACATGGCGTAAGTCTGGTGTATTTATAACCCTGGCTGTGCTGATGCCCAGTCTACACAGAATCTCTCTTTGAAACTTATTGGTAAGTCAGGAGCTCATCATTCAGTCAGAAGTGTTTCTGCTGCAGGTGTTCATGACAGTGAAGGGGTGTTTTCGCTCATGAAATGTAGTGCAGCATAGTTAAGCAGAAGGAATGACTACGCATTTACAGCAGAATCAGGGAGCAGCACATTACAGTGACCTGATGTGGCTCAGGCACGTAGAACCAGATGATTCACTGAATTCACCTCACCATTTGATGGACCCACACTCCCTGTGGCTGATATCTACATGAATCTACACTCTCCACTTCCTTCAGTGTTACACCGTCCTTCATAATTTAATGGAGAAACATTCTGATGAAATAATTAAACCGGACACTTGCCCTCCAGATACACTTGAAGTGTCCAATCAACAAATAACCAAAGCGACTTATGTGTTTTTGCATCTCTTTCCAATTGGTTTTAAGGGTATATTTGCAGCAGACCTTGAATGACACAGTAGGGAAGAAAATTGTTGTTGACTTCCTTGGTTTCAACTGGAACTGGATCAACAAACAACAAGCCAAGAGAAACTGGGGACAGCTGACGTCCAACCTGCTGCTCATAGGCATGGAGGGTAAGGCGGCTGGTTTCCACTGCTCAAGGTTTCTGCGCCGTAGCGTCTGTGCGATTCCATACCCTAACTTTGTCTATTACTGCTCTTTCACCGTAGGCAATGTGACGCCAGCGCATTATGATGAGCAGCAGAACTTCTTTGCACAGATCAAAGGCCATAAGCGATGCATCCTCTTCCCTCCAGACCAGTTTGAGTGTCTCTATCCGTACCCTGTACATCACCCCTGTGACAGACAGAGCCAGGTAAGACACAGACCTGTACACACCGAAGTCGCAGTAGAATGAATGGAAAGAGCAAGTGTCATGGGAAAGTATATTCTAAAAACACAAGTAACCACGCTTCACAAACTGCTACTGGAATGTTCCTTAAACTGTATATCGCTGAAGCACAGACTTCCTCTTTTCTGCTGTGTGTGTTAGTGACAGTTCGGTTAGAGGTGACAGGCTGAAAGGTCCATGAGTGTGTGTGTGTGTGTGTGTGTGTGTGTGTTTAAGGGCTGCAACTAATGACTATTTCAATAGTCAACTTGTCATTAACTACTGTAACAACGAGTCGACCATTCACATTAACTGCAAAAAAACCCAAAGAGTGGCTCTTATTCATATTTATTGCATCAATAGAAAACATTTTCTTTCCTTTTTACAAGAACATTTGGTGCACAACAATTAGAATGCATAACAAAGTTTTTTAAACAAATATTCAAGTCAATATTCAACAAATACTTAAGCAGCAATAAAAGACTTTTCCCCCCTAAACAAAAGTGCATTTTGTGCACAACAATTACAGTGTTTAACAAAGTGTGTTAAACAAGCAACTAAACACTCAAATTGCAATAAACAAAAATTAACATTATTCCTTAAACAAAAGTGCATGACGACCTATTTAACTAGTCATCGGCTAATCTTACCGTTGACTATTTACCAACTAGTCGATAAGTCGTCGCGGCCCTAGTGTCCTCGTCTTAGTCCTAGCCCTAGTTGCTCAGAGTTTTATCTGTCAGAGAGAACTGTGCACTAAGTGAGAAGAGCTGTATAAATGGAGTTTGATTTTGCTACTCCCATGCACACTGCATGATGCGGTTAACTGGTGGAGGTTCAAACTCAGTGCCCAAAACTCAATGTTGAAAAACACCCTCAAAACAGAAAAGACATGAAACAGAAGAACACCACCACGCACTGTCAGAGGGCCACGAGTGATGATGGAGAGGAAAGGTTATTAATAGAGTTTTCTTGTGTTTTTAACATTAATTTACAATACTTGCATACTTTGAGGACATTCTGAAATAGGTGAATTATTCATAGTTTAGAATAAAGAAGGGAAAAGTCATTTTAATGTAACCTTTGCATACTGTGCTTTCTTTTCTAGGTTGATTTTGAAAACCCTGACTATGAGAGGTTTCCCACTTTTAAAAACGTAGTTGGCTATGAGGCTGTTGTCGGCCCTGGAGATGTGCTCTACATCCCAATGTATTGGTAAGCACTGGTTACACTGTCTATGATAATGTGTTTCACATCTGATTTTCTTTTGACTGAATGACTAAAAAGGACATTAAAATGATCTCACCGTAATCTATATCTGTGGCAGGGTTCTGTCAACGATTACCAGTCATTTAAAAACCTGATTAAATGATGGTATAACTTAACTAATGTTCCCAAAACTACCTGAAAACGAAGAAAGATCACACTTAAACCTCAGTTTTGCTTTTATTCTAAACCTAAATCGCTGTAAATACCATTCTATTACAGTCAAACTAAAATGTAAGTCAGTGTTAACTTTAAGCTTACATTTGAGGAGGTTTAGCTTTTATAATCCCTTCACATACGTGACGTTTGGGTCGGAGTCTCTGCTGTACTGAGAGCTGGATGTTTAGAATGTTAACTGACATCATTTCTGAGTGAACAGTATCCAATGTTGCACACTGTTACTATTGTTAAGAAGCAGAAGGGAGGCAACGAAGAACCCCGGAGCAAGGCGAAGGGATTTTTGTGGAAAATCCGAGTCCTCTACGTAGAATCACAGGCAGCAGAGCCAGATATAAAATGAGTCAGTTAGTGTCAACAGCTGGCTCCAAGCACAACACAGACTCCAACGCAACCTTCATTTAAAATGAACCTGTACTGGTCATGCTTATGACATTAATTGTGTTTTGTGTGTTACTTATAAGCAAGAGAAGCACAAATTCACCAATAAATGCACCACCCTGGACCTTTTTATTACATTAGTTACACACGGGGGCAGAACCTATGGGGAGCAGCCATTGCCGGCCAGAAGTGATGTACCATCGTTGATTCCTGGTGATTGAGTGCGAGTAAACAAGCAGCAGTCAGTGAGCGAGATTGAGTGGAAAGCATGTGTTCCAGAAGGAAACTGGCTAACAATTTTGGGGAAATGGGTGTAAATGGTTATGTATTTGATCCGATAATGTGTCATCCTAGCCTGGTGTCTGCTGCATGGGGGTCAGTGACCAGTCCATCTCAGCCCAGGTAATCGGACCATACAAGGACTCTGTGTCACTACTGGTGCTGGAACAGCCCGTGAAGGAAGCAACATGTCGCTGACCATGCCTGACTTAGTACTTGCACGTACTTGACAAAAGGCTATAACAAAAGTTACTTGACAGAACCGCCAGTGTTACACAGTACATGATCTTTAGAAATAGCTAGCAATGACAGTTCACTATAGGAACCTTTTAAGTACATAAGCATATGCAAATCCTGCCACAATGACCTTTTAACAGGTGTAAATAGCACAAGCTTACTCTTTTAGATACCAAACTGAAACTAGACATAACTGAAATGACTACAGTATAAAACTACAGCTGCCAAGTCAGAAATGTGTATTTTTTTTTCCTCAGGTGGCATCACATTGAATCACTGCTGAACGGTGGAGTGACGATTACTGTAAACTTCTGGTACAAAGTATGCACATTGGAGTCACTAGAACCATGTTTACTCTGATAACAGCTTGCCCTTGCCTCTTTGTGTTTGCTTCATTTTCCCTTTGACTTGTATGTTCAGGGTGCCCCCACACCTAAGAGGATAGAATACCCTCTGCGCGCTCATCAAAAGGTCGCCATTATGAGAAATATCGAGAAGATGCTGGGAGAAGCACTCGGGGACCCACATGAAGTAAACCCACTGTCTTTTATTTCCTCTGTTTAATGATCCAAACGTCTTACACATTGTTTTAAATGTCACGCTGCTATCTCTGTTTCTAGAACATCACATCAGTTCCACATTTAGGTCAGCTGTTGCTTGAAATCCCAGGTGCATGCTGACCCTTCCAGCAACCCAATTACTGCGAATATTTATGGCTTACCTGATTTAGTACGACGGAGAAATATACCGAACGCAGCCAATGCTCAGGGACAGCGATAAAATAATGCAATGTTTTGTCTCCTGACCGACCAGTCCTTCATTCTAACATGGACTCTTTGTACGTCTCTGCAGGTTGGACCTTTACTGAAAATGATGATCAAGGGCCGATATGACCAGGACCTCAGCTAGAGCCTGTTGTTAAAAAAAAAAAGAAAAATCACTAGACTGAGACTGCTTTGGAAAAACGTATGCGAGTGAAAAGTGAGACTGCTGCGTGTGAAATACTGCATCCATGACTTCGGAGCTACGTGATCTCTGCATGGCAATAAGCGGCCAGTCTGGACACCATCTTGTTTCTGTCATCTGTCTCCGAGTGCCATCATCATCATCATCGTCATTGCAAGTACAAGTACAAGTACAAAAAAAGAGTTTGAACCCACTGGTGGGAATCAGCCCTACGTAAAGAAGAGGCTTAAATCAAAGTTGATCTTTTTATCTCTTGGTATATTTATGTGAATCAGTGTTCTCTCAGAATCACAAATAAGGGCGACAAATGCTCTTCCAGTTTGTCAAGTTGTCTAATATCAGTACCTTTGGGGCCACCTTTATTATTCGAGTTAAAGAAGTAGTATCTGTACAAACCAGAGTGAAGTAATGGCTTGATTCCTAAATGTGCAGGCTCCATATTGTACCCTTTTTTCTTCTCACAACAACTTTATAACAGATTTGCTTCATACCCTTCAGGATAACGGATCATTTGGAACATTTCTCTGTGTGATCTGTCTTGTCTCTAGGCCTTACTAGGCCTTGTGGTGCTGGGGAGTGATCAGAAAGACAAAAAAATGAAAAGAGGCAGGGGCACATTGATAAAACATAGATATACCACGATTAAAAACAGAAGAAATATGATCTAAATCAGTGTGGGTGTGGAAAAAAAGGGGCTTATATATTCACCTCCAGGAACACATGGCTGCTAATTTATCTGAGCTGAGGGATCGGTTTGTTTTCTTTATTTATACTCTAGCTTGTTTGATTCATTTTTCAGTAATTTTTACTCCAAGTGCTATTACGCATTACAGTAATGAATGAGGGCACACTGAAAATTACATAATGTAGTTTTAGTTTAGTTACAAATGCAGTTAATTTTAAGTGTTAAGAGAAAGTTACTATGATTTACCGAAACATTGAAGATTATTTCCAGATGTTTTGTTGGTATCAAAAGCTGTAATCAGCTTAAAAGTGAAATGATTTAACTGTAATGGTAGGTGATGTAATTAAAATGTCAATAGTTCCTGACAGAACTAGAGTAGCTGGACCATTTGCAAGAATGTAGCTTGTGTTTCAGCTGTTTTTGTGCAACGTACTGCGCCGTGTCTAAATGTCCAGTTTAGCTCACTGTACTTCCTTCTGGTCCATAATGCTACAATACAAATGTTTGTCGTATTAAAAGCAGAGGAGGTGCAGTGTCCAGTCATAGTTGAAAACCTCAGTGACACATGCACTTATTTGCTGTGATTCCAGCTAGATTTTAAAGAGGCTAGTTAAAGTTAAAGCAAGTTCAAAGTTATTGTTCAGAGGTGTTGTAAAGTGTGCATCAAAAGAGGGCTTTGTATGCTGTGTGTGCCAAACCGACATGCAAACCAGCCCAAGTACAACAGTGTGAAGAGACATTTGTGTATTGCACAAGACAGGTTATAATTTGGTCACATTTTAAAGAAATATCAATGTGAATTTCTTACAAATTACAAGATGATGAAGCAGAATTACCCTGATGTATGAAGACTGACTGTTTCTCTGTTATATCACTGAGTTTACCCTGTTTACACTGTGCCTTGCAAAAAAAAAACAAAAAAAACTTCTATAGCATGGCACTGAGTGTTAGAACATTTGATTTTGTTTTGTTAATATATTAGTCATAATGTTTGCTTTCACTTTGGCATTAAAGACAAGCCTCAGAAGAGTTCACAGAAATCAGGGCATGATGCCAGATTGTTTTTTATTTTTTTAAACATACTGTATGTGCGCTTTGTGTTTTGAATGCAGAGTTCTCAATGATTGCTGAAAGATGTGATTCTTAATGCGCATCACTTGGAAAATAAACTATTTGAAGTGAATAAATAATCAAGAGTGAATGGGAGTCTACAAAAATTAGTATTTATTTACTATAAATTGTGCGTCACTATTTTTGTCAAAGCCAGAGATTAAAATTCAGTTCAACTAAACAGCTTCAGTTAATCCGATCCATGCTGTACAGTAACACATCATATGCTAAAGACATTGCTGCTGATAATGACCACTATCAGTAACAACACATCTTTATAACTCTAGATTGTGTTACACTGAGAAAAAGATTACACTACAAATAAAACCTGCTTATAGTTTTCTTCAAATGGATGTAGAGGGGGACACAAAAACAACAGTATATATTTAGAAAGAAATTACCCACTCATCTATCCTAATATATAACCAATAATAATAAAAAAAAATCATACAAGAATCCAACTAGAATCAAATATTGTTCACAACCTACAGTCACAGGCAAAGCTGGTTCACTGAGGATACAAATGAGATGAGAGGAGCCTAAATGACCGAGGGCCTTCAGTTAATGTGATATGACCCTAAAAGCACACAATAGCCCTCTGCACGATATATGCGAAACATCTGTAAATCTAAACATCCATATAAAAATAAGCATAGTGCCACTTGAAGGAACTTTTGCATCAAGTCCTCCAGGAGAATGCATGGGTGTAACCTCAGTCCTCCTTTCTACTATGCCATTATAGCTCTGTGATAACTAGTACACTCTTGAGAAATATGTGCTGTAAAATGAGTTACTGATAATTATAATACAACATAATTGTATTTTCTCAAACTTGAGTCATCAAATTAGATTTAAGGTTTGTCAAAACAATTGCAATTATTTCTTAACACCAGAGGTTGGGTTATTACAATCTGTTTTGTTATGGTTTATCCAGAGCGGTAGAGAAAACAGAGTGACAACGCTTCCATAGACTCCCATTGTAAAAAAAATGGCGGGTGAAATATGGACCTACTTCCGGGTCACGAAGGGGCCGATAGTTCCAAACATTAAGTATGGCGGCGTCGGAACACGTTCATTCCTATTGCTGCTGATCTGGCAACTCCAGCGGTAAGTTAATAAGATATGGGTCATCTTTCAAATCATCAAGTATATTTCCTGTATTAAAAGACATTTATGTTGTAAATTCTGTTTTCTTTGGTATGTGTTAGCGTTTGTATAAATGTATATCTTATACAACCGTCATGTTCGATTTTCAGCTGTAGCCTGATAGCTAGCTTGACTTGACCAGCTGTTTATATTTAACCGTTATAACTACAAATTATGGAGTTTCTAAGGTAATGTAATGTTTGTACACATTTAGTTATCAGCGGGTTTTATTTTAGGTGTTTTGCTGAACCTGGTGGTGTTCAGTTAAATTTGTCAGCTGAGGTAATGGGCCATTTACTGCTGGTAGAAATATGGGTCCACTTTGACAGTTATTTTATTCTATTTGTAAATTATTAACATTTCATAATGGCATGTGATGGCTGTGAGTAGTTTTATTTGTCCTGCGCTCGATCCGGAAACCTGCTTGCTATAGTTATGAAGTTAGATGGCCAAAAGCAGCGACTTCCTGACTAGGCCACGTCCAGCTACTCTCAAACAAGGGAGGTGTCATTGTCAATAGCTAGGAGCCTAATGTTTGCCAACTGCAGTACTTCCAGTGGTCAACCCCACCACTCAGAAACATAACTAACAAACTTATATACAGTAGTACCACAACAGTTGGAAATGAACTTGTGAGTGGTTCATTATATTTACCATGCAATGATGCACTCGCTGCTGTCTGTCCAATACAAGAACATTGCAGTATGTGGTTTGTTTGGAACTATTGAGGCTTACATGAACCACCTGATCACCATAGGGGCGACATCAAAGCGTGTTGCAACTCTCTCTCTCTCTATGGCTCTGGGTTTGTCTGCAGGATTGAAAAAAAAAATACTGTTGGAGGAGATTATGTTTTCCTCCAGTCTCTCCCCCCCCCCCCCACGTTTCTTTTCCAACACAACACTGACTGAGTGAGATATAGGTCTGTGGGGCCTTGGTTGTGGTTTCCATTGACATATTTAACATTTCTCCTTAGCTGCTCAAGATTCTTATTCTTTGGTTGACCTTCAGTTCTGTAAATGTAGTCATCTCTACTGAAAAATGTCAACATTACAACAAATTGGACATTCACAGCACATACGATAGGTACTAATTTAAGCTTTAGGCAAGGAAGGAGCAATGTGGCAAATGTTCACTAGTTTTTTCATCTCAGACAAAACTGTTAAGTTTTTAAAAGGATTTTGTAGCACAAAAATAGAGTAAAAACTCAAAAACTGAACAAACATTTCCACGGCACAGTACATTTGTAAAATGAAGATAAAATAACAACGCTCAAAATGAAAAATGGCATCAATGATGAAACGTGTAATGTCAAGAGAAAAACCTACAGCACCACTAGAACATAGCTATGTACAGAAATGAAAATAGATTCATCTCTATGATTTTAATAAGGATTTTAAAACGTCACGTAAAAAAGAAAGATGAAAGAAAATATAAAAAGATGTGTCAGTGCAACATCAGACCTGCTGAAATGGCAAAGAGTAAATAGGTTAGGCTGATACAGAGACAAACACAAGCTACAACATCCTCACCAGAATATCACACAAAGTCCAAAAAGCTTCATGAGGAAATAAACAGTGACAACTGAATGCAAGGGTACAATTCAACCAAGGCAGATAATGGTAGCTATAGTTTAAAAAATAAGCCACTGACACGCACACGGGTCTTCCTTTACTGGGGAAATATCTAAACCAAGTTAATAAATTAAAAACTGTAAACAATACTGTCAGTAGCTGCACATACAGTTTTGTGCTCGTCATCAATGGAATCTGTATTTTCTTGCAGGCTTGAGGTTGACGTAGGTTTTCTTCATGTCCTCTGTTTCATTTTTCTTCACAAGCTGATACCTTTCTCCTTTTGTAGTTACCACCTGGTTACTGTGGTAACGAACAAGCTTCTTTGGAGCCTGCAGGGAAAAGTGGGTACAGTTTACTCTGTATTAACAGACTGAAAACAGCTGCACTGTGAATAGACACTATATCAGGACTCACATCTTTGGGGGCGACAGGCCGATGTGTTTTGTTATCCTCTTCCCTGTCCACTAGCATGTACCTACAACATACACCTCAGTCATTAACACGGCACCAAGGAAGGGCATTTTCTGCTCTCCACCAAAGCCATCTCACTTACTTCTCGAGGATGCTCTCTTTCAGCTTCTGATCCGCCAGTGATGTCACAGTCTTCCCATGGTTTACCTGAGGCAACAAATGGGACTGGTTATTGCCAAGTGGTTCTATTATATACATCTGTTTGTTCTGTGAGTGTTTTTGGCTTGTTGAGTCTCACATTAAGAGGGGTGGGGCTGAGTTGGACGTCGCCTTCTATAATGAGGCGAACAGCTTCCTCCATGTCTCCTTTGGCAATGGACAGGGCGCTACGTGCCTCAGACAGACTACACTTTGGAAACATTTCAAGAAGGTGCTGCTCTTGGGCTTCCCATTCAGACTCTGGTAGCTGGAAAACAGTCATATGGATTTTTTTTGGGATTGGTATAAAAATGATAGAATATAAAAGCCGTAACTAATAGACTGCATAAGGCCATTACAGGTAACACTGACTGGACATATGTGCAGCTACGTAACAGGATAGTCATATGTGCACTGATATGATTACCTTGGCTGTGGCGCCCTCTGTCTGTGTTTTAAGGCACTGCGTTTCTCTCCCTGGTGGGGGTCCACTTGGCAGGCTGCTGAGTTTCTCTGAAATCTCATCTGTCCTTGCCTTAGGCACACTGTTTTCTTTGTCAGCTAAAATGGAAACAATAAACAAATTAGCATCAGCTGCATACTCCAGACAATGTCAGATGATCCCCCATCTGACTTTGTCCCAAAATATTATTTTAAAAAGGCTTTGCTAACTTCTTCATAAACTTTTTAGAAGCGCAAACAAATCAGGGACAGTAGCCCCAGTATGTTTAAACTCCATCAAATCTACCTGAGGTCCGAGCTGTGGCTAGTTTTGAAGCCAGGTTGAACATCATTTCGCAGATTTTGACACTGTAATGAAATACAATGAAAAGACACTTAAAGAACAAATGGGTATGACCTTGGTAAATGGTCTTCCAGTTTTAGAACACTCCTCTTCTTGATGGTACTAACAGTGCTTTATAATGTGTCTCAAGCACCCACTCACACAAAAACACACATTACTCAAACAGTCACAGGGACTTGGGGTTCAGTGTCTTGCTCAAAGACACTCTGACATGTGGACAGGGGTCAGGGACTGAACCACCAAACTTCCAGTTCGTGGACAACCCGTTCTACCTCCTGAGCCAAAGCCACCCATGGTCTTCTCTACATTGTCACTAGATGCTGTCTAGGCTAAAAGGTTTCCCTACATTTGTGGAGCTGTCAGGTGAATGGCTGAGGGGTTTGGGGGTCCTCTCACAAGAAATATTTACAATAGAAAAGACATAAATCCTACAATAAGTAAATTCACCTAATTTTAAACTATTAATGTTACCAGAAATGTTGAAATGCATAAACAGCAAAAAGATGAAAAACAAAACTTGCTGAAGAAGCCCATTGGCGACAAACTATTAGATCAGGAAATGATAGTTTTGATGCTCTCCACATTGGTTTTACATGAAATTGGCTTCAGTGTTTCCCAAAGTGGGCTGGATACTGCACCAAGTCGTACTTTCCCTACGTACAGTAACTTTAGGGAAAACATAGATATGTAATCAAGTCCTTCATAGACATCGCACAAATCAGAATATGGTGTAAGTACAACTTTTTACCTGTCAATTTCAGCAAAGCCAGGTATGTAAGCTTCTAGCATTTCAGCAAAGACCTCCACATCAAAGTTCTCTTCAACACTCTGCTGGGAACCAAGATCTTCCAGGACTCCGGTGATATAAGACAGCAGGACCTCATCCAGTGTGCTGCATGGAGTAAATGTAGGAACTGACTGACAATTCTGTATCAAACATGCATTAAAAGGAAGTTATACTGACTAAAAGGAAATACCTGAGATCTGCATCAGGAATGTACATCTGGATGAATTCGTGCAGTGCACCGTGGATAATTTTGTGGAGGTCCATTGCTTTCTCCCAGCTGAACAGTAAAGAGAAGTTAGTGTGGATGGTGTTAAAATGAGCAGCAATGACTTCAGCCCTCAAATAGCCAAACAGTTGGCACCCATGGACCAAATATGGCACAGCAGACCGTTACAAAAGTGGTTCTTATGAAAGCTTGGTTACAAAAGCCTGTTTGAGGGTGCAGATTTTTTTTAACCTGCGCCTGTAACTTCATGAATATTAGAGGCACTGAGTATTTTCACGACCTTCATGAACGTCGCAGCAAAATAAAACTCGAGTATTCAAGGAGATGAATCCACATTAAGTACGTCTAACATCCACACCAAGTAGCCCATTATGATAGATGTCATTGGTGGTAACTAAAAACACCATAATTACCATGCAAACTGTTGTTTCTGCAGGATATCAGGTAGTCGCATATGACGTTATGTTAATGAGCTAACCTAGCCACTAACGCTGCAGATATGCTATCATTAGCCCAACACTTATCTGCAGGACGAACGACAACAATTGCACGGAGCTCAGAGATGCGCGGACATACTATCCGATTTTCTAATCTATATCAGAATGCATTCATCAGCAAAGTCATAAATCATGTTGTAAGTACTTGAAATATCAGCCAACGGCAGCTTTTATTCCCGTTAGCTAGCTCAACTAGCGTTAGCCTAATAGGTTGTGTTTAGCTAACGGTGGCTAACTGTTAACATACACTTAACAGCTAACCGACCATCAAATGGTTCACACATGAAGTGACTGCTCGTGGATTTGACTTACTGTGACAGGAATTAAGGTGACATGAAGCTCAGAGTTTTCCCTAAATGTATTAGGGGGTGTGTGGTCCGTGGTTATCAGGGTTTATCTCGGAGCTGCTCGTTATCCCGCACCATTCAAAACATCAGTACGTCATTTCCTCCCATTGTAAACAGCCTCGGTTCAGCTCATAAACACTTTCAACGCAGTACTGCGTCTTTAGCTCTTTTCAGTGTTTTCTTTTCTTTCTTTTTTTTAACACCACTAGAAGAAATACTACACCAAAAAGTCCAACCTGTGGTCAAAATCGTTTAAAAAATAATGCCAACTCTGTAAAACATTTCATTGTAAAAGTTTTTGCCATGTATTTCAGCTGTCATCAGATTTATCTTCTCATGTTTCAGACAGATTTGTTGTGCATCCTATTGTTTTGGGCCACGTTTCCACTAAACATCCTAATGGGGATTAGTGTCCTATGATATGGATAAGAAGAAGACAAAAACACTTGGATTCTGAAAGCTGTATCTGTGAATTCAGCCTTATCAGCTGGTTTACATTCTAACCATCAACTCTGGGAATCTGTCATTATTATAAAAACTGACACTGAATTAGTTGCTGTCGTGGTTTCGACTTTTGTGCCCTTTTGTTTTGGTCTTTCTGTGACCTGTGCTTGTGTGCTGATGCTCTGAACACTGGTCTGTCCTACATGAGACTGCTCAAAAGTCAACTCTCACTTGGACATTATCTTATATCTTTTACCACATCCATACATAGTTGATGATCACAGTGTTATCTGAGGCAACATCAATGATGTCATCAGATCCTCCTCTCAGTTACCTCCGCCTGTGTTGGTATTATAGCAGATATGTACCTGTAAATCATTAATGGTCATTCAATTGTTTCTTGCTCCCTTGGCAGTATCTCTTGCCGGCTGTAGTATTTCATCAGGAAATATGGTACCCGCCACTGATAAAATAAGCAAGAACAATTCTGGACTTGGCTGAACTCTGTTTCAACTCTGAGCTCATGGCTAGACATGTGGGGCTGAGGTATTGGAGGAGTGTGTGTAAAATCCACAGCAGAGGACGGCTTCTTCTTTGCTCCTTTGAGTGTTTACAGCTGACTCTGAGAACAACCTGCCAGTAATATAACACACACACCGTTTACACCCTCAGGAACATGGTCGACTACGTCCACACAAACAGTATTAAAACTGTAGTTGTAATCTGTCTGTCCGTCTGCCCGTCCTCTATCATTTAAACAGACTTTCTAAACTTACATGTGGGGCTTCTCCTTTTTGATACATGAAAAGAAAGATTTTTGTGTGACACAAGGTGGCAGCATTGAGTTATCAGTGACAGCAGCGCCTCATACATACATACATACATACATACATACATACATACATACATACATTTCAGTGAGAGATGGCTTGAGAGCTTCCAGAAATTAAATAGCCAAACAGTTTTAGTTTTTGATCTGGCAAAATAACAATTGTTGTAGCAAAATATGATAAGATACTAGACCCAGTCACTGTGTACCATACCCAGGCTCTGAAACACAACAACTGACCAGTCAAGCACCAACTTTTTTGTTTTGAGTGTGTGTTAGTTTAGTTTCTGACGTCAGGTGATTAGTGTATAATTACAGCTTGACTTTCTGGTTAGTCAAACATTTATCCGATTTACCTTTGGAGGCAAGGACTTCCCATTTTCTACTTGTACTAGCGAAGCAGTTTGTATGAGTACAAAGGGTGTGAGACTGGGAAAGACTGCAAGCTATATTTGATGTTCAAAGCACATTTAGCCAGACATGGACTACTTATTTCTTGTAATTCAGTAAATCCAGTCATGTAACACACTCTAAAGGAGGAAATGTCTTTTTGTTTAAGCAAGACAAAAGTTTTCACCAGCCTCATGTTAATGTTCAGAGACAGAAATACTTCAAAACAGTCATCAACAAACATATGCACATCTAGTATAATCACATACTGCTGACATATAATGAAAATAAGTCTAATCTGTATACAGATGCCACATAGTCACCTCCAACAATAACAGAGAACATATTAAACAGCCTGAAGCATCAACTGATGAGACAATCATTTCCTAGTAGCAGTGTTTGTTATTGCTCTGTACAAGTGTAACTGTATTTTTTCTGTAATAAAAGTAGCATTGAAATATGAAGGCAAAATGTTAGTTTATCAAAGACACAATGCAAATATGCAAAGAAATAAATCAATAAAATTATTGCATTTTTTTCTGCTTTGTGGCTCAAGGACAATGCTCAAAAATCAACAAATGCTCCTAATTTTTTTTTTTTTTTTAGATGAAAAACATCTTCTTTTTAAAGTGCTGTAAATCAATTTAACACTTATAAGTCTATACATTTCTCATTATTGTAATTTGAAAGCAAACCCTATTACAGGCTAATGGTATGTTTACACATTTCTGTTCCATATGCTGGGGTACAATCAACCATGTCATGAAACAATGTCGCGGCAGAGCACATAATGTGGATATTGTACTGGTGGCACAGATTTCCATTTTCACACAGACAATGGGACTGGGGGGTTGGCTTGGGGATGTCTGAGCCAAAGGCAAAAAAATTTAATTTTACAATACTCATCAGAGTTTCCAAAACATTGAATGATTTACTGCCAAATTAATTACCCCTTACCCAACTTTAGACAATAATGTTCAGGGCTGTCTATTGGAACAGTTTTATTCTATTAACGTTCAATTTGCTGTTCAGCCAGACTGACTTCATATTTAGATTTTATTATATTTTTCTAGTGAATGTGTATTATTGCATCCACAATAGGAGGGCAAAGAATTACTTGGTATTTTCAGTTGAATCACCTGTGCAGCAGAGATGGTATCAGGACATTATTTGGGGGGGAGAATTTGTTAAAAAAATGTTTAAACACTTTACATATCTGACCCAGAGCTTTACAAAAGGTGCATTTACAGAGTGAATTCAAGCACAGTACAGTTTAATTAATTTAACTTTTTACAATATAAGCTCGCCTTCAAAACCAAAACCCGTTTTTAATCAGGTTTAGGGCTTGTTATTCAAAGCTTTATTGTGTCGATCTGACAAAAGTACAGTATTAACAACATTTGTGAAATCAAAGTTGGTATATGTTTTTTTAATTAAAATTTCTCATTCTACTTTTTCTCTGTATGAAAAGCTGCAGCTTACATTGACTTGAATGGATTTGGAGCCTAAGTAGAAGCTGGCTTGTTGACCTAACCCAGATCCGGGCCACCTGTGTGGACTGGCCTGCTCTCCGTCTGCCTCCTGTCCGGTCTCCAGGAAGTGGTCACCGAGGAGCCCGCTGCCCCCTTCCCCTCCCGTTCAGTCTCCCCCAAACAGCGTACAGCGGTAAGAACTGGGCAGACGTGCAGATTATCAACCCTGTGAAATGTGAAAATACTGAAACTGAAAAAGGTAAGCTTTAAATTCATGCAAACATGTATTTGAGTAATTTGGATGTAGGTTAGCAGTGCGGTCAGGTCATCAGACACGTCGGACAGCTCAGTATACAGCCATCACAGGTTTGTGTCAGCGAAGGGGCCGGTCCCCCTTGTTTTGGTTTTTTGTGTCTCTGTTCAGCAGTCGATAGTTTAACCGGCCCATAGCATCCATCTTGTGTGGCCCCCTTCGCATTACCATTGATCTGAGGGAAATAAAGAGCACACGTGTTATTATATACAGCCCAGAAAAACACCCTCTCACATGATGGAATGAACAGGCCAAATGTATGAAGTATTGCCCCTCAGATATATTCTGTCTTCCTGTCAATAGTGCAGCCTTTGCCCACAACTGAGATCAATAGGGACTTATGTTTTCATGATAACACATAACCATGTTGTCTGGTTTTTTTCTGATCTCAAAGCCCTCATTTTTTTCTTTTCTTTTCTTTTTTTTCTTAAACTGTGTGTTCTGAATATGAATACTGGCCTACATTGCGTTTTCCTAACGCACAATAAAACCGAGGTGGGCCTACCAGTCGACGACATGGCAGTTACAAATTTACATGTTGGTTTTCTGGACGTTTCTCTGAAGCTTTTGGGGGTCTCTCATGTGTGAGACTGCTCAGCGGAGAGAAGACACCCCTCTGTAAAAACATCTGTTGTGGAAATGGCTGTCAGACTCCCTTTTGTGGGCTCCGTCTCTTCTTTGCACAGAGATTGTCATTTGTTTTGATCATTTATGTGGGTGAAAGAATAATGATAAAGAATCTGGAGAATGTACCCATGCAGTCCAACGGTCTACAGTTAAGGTTTTTTTAGGTATAGGAACATTTCGTTCTGATTTCTGCACGTTGATGCGAATCGTGTTGTTTTTGTCTGAAAACGTTAATGACGTTACAACTTATTGTTCCTAATGCCTGCATGCTTTTTTCAGGCGGTTTTGTGTGTGAACAGAGCAGTCAGTTTTACTTTGGTAAACGCTCGACCAAAGTCGGTGAAACTTCAGTTCCAGACGTTCCTGTTTTGTTTTTTTGAAAGTATTGATTACCTGTGAGACCGCTGTACACCTCACCTGTACTGTAGTCAGCAGCTGCCCTTTTCTCAGTCGACCTCGGTCTTTCCATTCATTCCGTTTCACTTCTCTACTTATTTCAGAGCACATTGTAATGCAGACCTTCAACCAATAGAAAACAGAGTCTGTACTCAAATAAATGATTATTTTAGTCAAAAACATCACAAATGACAGTTACAGGGAAACTAGTAGAAGTAGAAGACGGGTTCAAAAGTGCACCTGTGTGTCCGCATGTTTGACGAGTGTCACCAGGCTTTGTGGTCCAACAGGAGCTGCAGCAGAACTCAGCGCTGTGAGACGGGGGGCATTTTGTCACAATTCACAATCTGACCTGGGTTCAGTGTTCAGAGTCAACACCAAAGACAGAAAGAGAGGCGCCTCCAAAGTGACATGTAGCAGCCTGTGGAATTTGACCAGTCCTCATGTTTAAACAAAACCATGGTGTTTATGAGACGACAACAATCTAAATATTTGTGATAAAGCACGGAGTCCAGTGGGAAGGACAGGTCCCAGCGTGGTCCTGCCTTCAGCTGGAGCCTGTTTGTGACTCCATGGTTTTCCTGTGAACAGGTGAGTGTTTGAGGACAGTGACACCTCATCAACTAGCTGATAACCTGTCCCTGTGTCTTCTTATCTGTCTTCCCACACAATCCCTGGTCCCTGAGCGTGTTGTGGTTTCCCCTCGGGCCCATTATCAGATCCCCTCTGTGTGGGCTCCCAGCAGCTGCAGTTATTGGACAGAAGACTCTGCTTTTATAGCCTCGTGACGTCTGTGACAACACAGGCTCCGTAGGAGTGTGTACATGTTGTTTTGTGGTTGCGTTGATGGAGTTTCCTCCGTATTACTGACAAAAAAAGAATAACAACATAATCACTGTAGATTTACAGGCCCTTTGTTTTTTTCTGGCTATAAATTAAAAAAATCCTGTAGTTGAATTCTTATGTCACAAATTCTGTAAAAAGTGAAAATAATATTCTAAGCTCAGACTGACAGTATATCTAACAGTACTTTATGCACAAAAAAGGACAAAGGATTGAAAGCTGAATTTAATGTTGAGACTGTCCTCAAATATATGATTAATCATCTTTTCTATCATGTTTCAGCAGCGATCGCCCCCTCGCACTGTCTGTGGGAAACCTGTTATCTCCTTCTGCCATTCATGTACACATTTATTGGATTCCAGGTCTCTGGGATCAATCTTTTGGCCACCAGAGGAGCATAACTAATGGCAACATTAGAATGGCTTTGTGAGAGGGACTGGCCGGATGCGGGTTAACCAAGCAGGAAATAATCTAGGATTTTATATCCTGCATGAATGGCCGTAGGATATGCTGAGAATAAATTAATCCCCCCCAAAATTTTTAGAAGTGAGGTTATCTTCAGAATAAAACAGTTTCAGAGGGGCGGGTTTGTTTGGCTGATTTTTAAATTTTTTTTTCTGTTTTTGTGGGAGGAGGATGGAAAGGGGGGGCACAACTCCCCTCATACACACGTGAAAATTCTTGCAGATAATGACCGTCATCTTAATGCTCAGCCAGGGTCAGACCGTCTGTTCTGTTTGTGACTGCAGGTCTAGACGCCCTTCCTCTGGAAAGGCCCCCCCCGTCCTTTCTAAGACCCACTTCTATTTTGCTGTTCTGCCCAAACAAGGATTTTATAAAATGGGTGACATCGCCACACAAGCTGTCTGCCGAATCCCCCTTAATTAAAGTGACGTTTAAAGCTTCCCTCAGACACTAATAAACCCCCCCCCCCCCATTAAGATCCTCCTAATTACTGTGTGCAAAGGAAAAGGGGACACACACAGACAGACAGTGCGGAGGTAAGCCTGCTGGCATTTGGCCCCATAAGCTGAGTGCCACACAAAAGAAAATGTCCCCTGGGTTACCCATCCTACCAGAGGGACTCCTTTCATTTAACCTCCCCCCCCCTCCTGCATGTTTTCTTCTTTATGAATGAAAGTATATGACATGTGGGGCTGAGAGTGTCCATTCATGGAGCTGGAGGAATGCATGAACCTCAGCCTGCTGATCAGTCATGTAGTGTTGTATTAATGTGCACGGCTGAAAGGTGCGGGAATGTTCACAAAAACAAACAGTATGTGGTTTGTTTTGCAGGTAAAACAATAAAGCACTTCAAAGGTTTTGGCCCACGGTCAGTAAACGCCCCAAAAAAAAGTCATTCACATACGTCGCATGGCTTTTCCAGAGGCTGAAGGACACTGAGGACAGGAGACTCTGCTAGTGTGACATCTCACACAGAGGTACAAGTAGAGAGTGGACAGTCACTACTGCTGTGGGTCGTGTCCTGGTCTGCAGATTAATGACATTAACAAAGTTTCCATTAGTCGTGCAACTGGGGGAGACATGGGCGTCCATGCGGAAAGCCACATGACCGAGGCAGAGATAAGAGAAAATGAAATACGTCTTGGTGGAGACAGAAGGGGCCAGGAAGTGCCACTCCAAATTAGCTGCAGGCCCAGTTTGTTGTGACTTCATTAACCCAACAGCCCCGGGAAAAATGAAAGGCAGGGTCACAACCTTTTAGTGGTGGGGAAGCCCAAAAACTGCAAAAAGAAGCCTCTGAAACTTTAGGCAGTTGCACCTACTGTATTATTGACAAAGTGCAACGTGAGGGAAAGTCACAATCCAATCCCCTTAGATCCAAGCATTTCATCTGAATACAACTGTAATAAATGATGTCATTTAATTCAGTATATTTATTGTAATAACAGGATCATGTTGTATTTTCTCTAAGCTGTTTGGTATGAGTAGGACCTGATAAATATAAAAACTAAACATCTTTAAACATGAAATCATCCTCATATGGCCTTATTTTACACAATCACACCGGTGTTTTATCAATATGTGACAAATCAGAATCAGACTTTTCGTTCGATGCCTGCCCGTGACGGGGGCGGGGCTTGTTAAATCTACATACTTCATCAAACTGCAGTTGTTGTCAAGCATAAATACACATATTTTAATGATAAATGCTGAAGGGGTTTTGTACCTTATCCACTTTTACCTCAAACTCAGCTCTTAAAAGATTGAACTACGTGTGACTTGTTTCTTTTTCTGTTATTTTTACACTGAGACATGTGTTTAGTGTGCGTCTCCTTCCACTAAAGGACACAAAAAGTATTAAAAAGAATAAAGAATAACACGCAGGAAGCATAAAACGTAAAATCATTGGGTTAATATTGAAAAATACGACTTTATCCAACTGTTAACATTTTTTCATTCAGTATGGAACAATAATCTACTTCTTATTTTAATAGTTCTGTTCCACCAATCAGTTCCCTGATACATTCTTATTCCATGTGTTTCATCTCCTTGTAAAGTTTAATAACAGTTTCTGAGGACATGTGATGCCTCTTCACATAAAACTCAGACGGTTCAGTCCCTGGTGGTTGTTCGTCTGTCCCATAAACTGTACAGAGCCAGTACCGCTGCCTACTGTATGTCAGCTGACCACCAACCACACAATAAAACTGGATATTGCCGGATGACTTACATCATCAATATTGGATCATGTGCACTGTGTTGTGTTTGTTGCTTTCTAACATTTGGTGGTGCTCTTCAAAACACAGTGCAGCGGTATAATGCCGTCCTTGTTGTTGTAACTGGAGCTGAGCGGTGGCTCTTTATTTGCAGGCAGTGACTTTATTAGAGTCTATGGTTACAGACCCTTGGAAGGAGGGCTATTGTGTTCTCACCCCTTCTCTGGCAAACATGGCTCTGCTGCTCTGGTCCTTTGGACACGCTTCATAACAAACAGGCCAAAGAGAAGCTGCAAAATCAACACAAGTCACTGGCATTCATTGCAGTCCTTTCTTCACCTTTATATTTAATGTTTATTTCTTCTAAACCCTGATAAAGTCTGCCCCCCCATTTCTCTGTCTGTGTCTGACATGTACCGACTCAGCAGCATGGACCAACAGCAGCTGACTTGGCTGGAAGTCTGTGGCCCAGGTAGACGGAGCAGGGTCCAGCGGGTGTCCACTGAGGCTGCACACACATCTGCCTGCTTGATTTCACCTGGTAACTGAGCATGGACTATTTACTTCTCGGCTGAAATGCAATCAGGGGCTGGTAGCTGGCAAGGAAGCAATGAGCCTGGTGCCCCCCCCCCAAAAAAAAGAAGTAAGAGGGAGTTTGAGTTAAAGAAACGGAATGGAAAAAAAATGTTTTATAATACTTTGGCAACTTAACAAAGCCAAGAATGTTTTTTTCTTTGAAAAGTAAGGCGATGTGCGTCTTTATGTCCTCGGTCTAAAACTACTTCAGTGTTTTTAAAAGCTGAAATTTGCTTTGTAATTCCATTTTATGTCTTTTTTGTATAGTGAAGTGAGTCAGATGTTTTCCCTTGTCTTTCCACTTTCCCAACTGTTAAAACTGTCGGAGTAGAGTTTGATAAATAGAAATCTAATTTCTACAGTTTCATAACATTCAACATAAATGCATAAATTAATTTCCTGGGCCAGATGAAAAGTTCAGAGCTTTTTTTAAAAAATTTTTTTACCTTTCCTCAGCCAAGGTGCATCATTATTATTCATATTTCATATTTCTGTTCTGAATAAATTAATGGCCAATATTCACCATGAGTTTTCTTCTGTTTTTGGTCTGCACCAACTTCAGCCTCCAGTGGCTTCATCTTCTGGTCCATTATTTTCTGAGGTGATATCCAAGAAGTACATAGTAGGTTTATTTAACTTGAAACATGTGAAAACATTACTGTAAATTGCGAATATATATATTGTACATGAACAGCTGAGTTTGGGCCCTCTGACATATGGAGTGATGAATGACGTTACAGTTCTTTTTTAAATTGTTCTTCATTACAAGTTTTACACATCTCTTTTGAATTTGTGCTCAAAATACCTCATTTACAAGAAGTAAATCAATTATTTTTGATAAAAAAGGGCAGAAATCCTTGTTTTCACAACAGGTAAATTCAGATGAACATGTTTGAATTGATTGATTGATCAGTTATTTTAGCATGTCAAAGTAAAAAAAGACAAGAAAGAAAAAACAGTAGTAATTGTACATATATACTGTATGTATACATGTTGTATATATGAGGGAATATGTATTATGTGAAAGGTTAGTGAGGATGGTGTTTTGAAACCATTTACATTTTTTAATGACAGAACATAATCACATCTGTTCTTTTCATGGATTAAAATGGACTTGATCTGGTTTGATTCCTTAAAGCATCAAGTATAAATTATCTCTTAGTTTTGTCTTATGTCTTTTTTTTTTTTTAATTTTTAAGACCTTCATTCTAACTTATTACCTCCAGTTTTACATTTCATGTTATATTTATGGCCAATAGATGATATTTACATTGAATTATATCATATTTTTAATTAGATAAGCATAAATTCCGCTCGTTTAATTGTATTTGTGAAAAGACGATGGAGTCAATTATATTATTTTAAGGTAATTAGATGTTAGATACCCACATTTCTGATTAAAACCCCTGGGCCCAGTTTGACCCCTGGACAGTAGGATGAATTATATGTACACATTGATAATATTTAGAGCGTCTTTAAATACAAACATTTAAATGCCGGTGTTCAGATCACTGTCGTGTTCATCCTGATTGAATAATTTCTAATGCATCATTGTGAGCTGTTTTATTGCTCATGTTTTCAGCTTTGTGAATTCCTGATGGGTAACACTAGTGAGTTTTTTTCCTGGTTGGATGCTTCCCTGTGTGTATGAACAGTTTACATCCTTGAGACGAGCGTCGCCTCTCTAATCTGGCTGAAGAAGTGTGTGGAGAGGCCCTTTATCCTGGCCCACTTTAACCAGGTGCTCACAGAAGAGTCATTTACCTCCACTAATGGGCACTGAGTCTTGCCTCTCAGACTGCTGAAAGAAACTTTGCCAGAGAAGAGACATTAAGAAAAGCGGTTAATGTGAGCGGCCTGTCCGTCTACTCAGGGAACGGGCCGAGCTCCGCGGTGCCTTTTCAAGAGGCTGCTCTTCACAGCAGCTATAGAAGTGTTAGATCAGCACTTTTCTTGGTATCCTGATGAAGACACAGTGGCTAAACAAATAAGAGGTTAGCAGCGTGGGTCCAAAAGCCTGGACAAACTGTCCCTGCTTTAAGGCTCACACATGGTTCATGTTTCTGTGTGTGATGTCAGCCCGTTTCAGAGCCCTCAGTGTCCTTAAACACTGGAAAGGCTCAAAACAAAGGATGTCTTTCATAAATGGATGCTTCACTGTCTCTCTAGCTTATGTAGAAGGAAAATCTACTGATTTTAGAGTAGTGGAAAAACTCTGTGAATCAGGTGTAAAATACCTGCGTCCTCTCAGAAGAAACCACAGAACCAGGTGGTATGTGAGCAGGAGCCCGGCGGCCATCTGATGGACAGGAGTGTTGCAGTGTTTGCTGATTACCTTTGTGACAGTGGGGGCTTTAACACCCCCCCCCCCAGACACTCAGTATTTACTGACCGTTTATGGAGCAGTCCTTCTGTGACTGCAGTGCCATACCAAGGTCATCAGTGGCTACAACTAAAGTGACCCGTCATTAAAGTCTGGACAGATAGACTC
>JAPQRQ010000008.1:24379172-24419103 GCA_037367365.1 Apogon talboti | reverse complement strand
ACTTATTTCCGTATTAGTAGAGGCATTTCATTGAATGTGTTAGCACTTCATTGAAATGCCCTGTACCACTGTAGTTTTGTTTTTTTTTTTTTTAAATATTCATGCTAAAGTAAAGTGTGCTTTGCTGTGTAATATTTTAGTGAAATGCATTTGTACACATTCATTACACTAGGATTCATAGCAGTGTTTTAATGCGTATTTGACCTAGACGACGGTGCCTACATTCATCCTAATAAAGACGCAGACACACTGTAGCTTAGGATGTGTGTTTCATGTAATTGAATTCAAGTGGAAATAAGATTATCATTAATTTTTGTTACAATAATGAATTTAAAACAATTGCCAATAATACATACATATATTTTATATGTGTGTGCTCTGGTTTCATGCTTTCAGGGCTTGTTCTCAAGTTAAGGAAAAAATATTCTGTTTTGTTGTAAAATGTCTCATACAGTACACTGGATACACTGGGTAGTCCATTTGTGTTTTTGGTTCTTGTAGATTTCCTTGTCTGTGTTTTCATCCAGTGTGGGTTGATGCGGCTCCAGCAGATGGTTACAGCTGAGTTAAAAATCTGCTGCAGCGTAAGAATGGCATCCTTCTATCTGAAGTTAACAGTTAACAATTAAGGCGATTCTCCAGTTAAACCAGATCTAATGAGCTTTTGCCAGTTTCCCCCTCCTGTACCCCCAGTCTTTCCATCTGCTGTGGTGGAAGTTGTGAAAGTGAACTTCACGTCTGTGAAGGGGAGGCTCTGCCATGCTTCCGCTTTTCCTCTTTTTCTTTGGCGGGCTCATTTGAGAGTCATCTTTGTGTGTCGAGGGGGGTTATTGTCTACATATTAAGTGAGGTTCTGTAAGGTTCGGCAGCATCTTGACTCCCCTAAGCTGAGGAGCAGCTGAGGTTAAGTGGTCTCCTTCGCTCGTGGCACCCATCTCCTCCTGCACGGTGACAGCTGGGGACCACACCGTTGCTGTAGCGACACCCTCCACCCCCAGTCAACGCTCATGTGATCTGAACACACATAGTACATGTACAGTGATACTTTGTCTTATTTGTCCTTCCACACATGCCCATTTATGTCCATCTTTTCTCTTTAGTCATATTCTTAAAGATCCAAACTAAAAAGTGAACACCGAGCTACTCCCATACTTATTCCGAAAGCAGAAAACTCCTTTCATGCACTCTAAGGTTTAATTGTTATCTATTAGAAATGATTATGAAAAATGGAAAGTCAGTTTTCGGAACAGGAAAAATAAATTTCCCTCACTGTACATGACTGCTTTCCTGTTTGTTTTGCTCAAATTGCAGAACTTTTCACTGGAGGTGGAAGAATTCCAAGAGAGATAAGCCAGTGATCAGGAAAATAATTTCAAATATTATTTTCCAATAACACACTCCATAGGACAGCCTGAAAAGACACAGGTCTCATTCACTGATTGCCAACTGAATGGACGGTGAACTCCTTTGTATGCAGGGATGGTGGAGATGTTAGTCACATATACTTCCTAAACTGAAGCAAAAGCACTGTAGTTACACTTACAATCAAAGGGTTGGAGGTTAAAATATATTACAGGAATGAAATACAAGAACAATTTTGTATATATAACTAACACAGATGCTTATCATTGTCTAAGTGTCAGTAATACGTCTGTTTGCATGAAATAGAAGTATCTCATATTTCTTTTGCATTAGTTTTATTTCCATCATATGTGAAAACAGACATGAAGTTATCTGGGCAGTAAAAATCAAAGTATTCAACATTTAAATACTACATAAATACATCCTGTTGCTTTCTGACCAAATATCCAAATGTGCAGATTTGGAATGTTTGTGATGAAGTTAAGAATGAATTGTTCCTTTAATGTATTGAGCTTAAAAAGTGCCATGGATTTGCTGGGAAATGCACTGTCAAAACTCTAAAAACAAGCCTGTTTTCAAAGTTGACTTGTTGGAGACATATGGTTCTGTTTTAACACAGGCAGAGCAGTGTGAAAGGCCTTCTGGTGGAGAGCACTGGACTGTTGATGAATATTGTTTTATATTTTTAGGACAAAACATTGAAAACATATGTAAACCATGCTATAAATACACACATCATATGTCTATATGTTATTTCATCAAAGTAAAAGAGTGTCCAAAGGTTGTAAAGGAAGTAAAAAAAAAAGTCTTTAAACATCATTTTGGGAAATGAATGAATGACTAAATAAATAAATAAATAGGACCAAGTAATATTAGATAATGTAAAGTGGATAATTACAGAAACTAAGGTCAACATCCTGCCTGTTTGAAATGTTTGTTGAGGGCTTTATACCAGCTGTTGTTATATATTAAACATATAACATGCTAAAATACATACTATATAAATATATATTTAGAAAATCTGGGGTCCCTATCTAACACCAACAATAGGTGTCATTTACCTGCACACCATTTGTAGTCCACAAAAATGTCATCGTTCATTATGTCAAGTCATTTTCATTCCAAAGGTCTGGCTCAAGTGATAATAATCATCCATTTTTAACCCTCTGCTTCGATAATTGAAGTGTCTCTAACACTAACTGCTCTGCAACACTAACCAATCAATCTGAATATGACATTACAAGAGAATACCTGTACATTTTTTAAATTAATAAATCTCTATCTCTTATCTAGTGTAAACTGTTTTAAATGTCATGACTTGGTTTTAAGATAAGACACTTACTAATGCATTTCCATTTGACCAAGAGGAGGTAATACGTATAAATGATCCTCTAGAGAAAATAATACTATACACTTTGAGGAAAAGTCTGTAGGCTTTGGTATTTAATGAAAACATTTTAATGCACCCTGTGAAAACAGCCGTGGGTACGTGTGACCTGTTGGCGTTTCTATGCTAACTTTCAGTCTCTGTATTGTCCCTTCCTGTTTCTCTTCTAAACATCTCTTACTTGAGTAAAGTTAGATTTCCACTCCTGTCACTCGGTGCTGATTGTCGATGCAGCAGGTCGATGTGGATGCTGCTGTGACACATCTGTGGGTGTGTCCTGTTTACTCACACCCCATGTGAAACCACTGCTGAACAGCTTTTAAGAGCAAAAAGTATTTGGATGGGAGAACGAGGAGACCCCACGCACGACCCCAGACCAGCAGGCTGAGATTAGGGGACATTTGTTCCACAATATTGCTGCCTCCTGGTTTCCTAAGGCTGGCGCATTTGCACAGAAGGTGCAGGCAGATATTTGGGCAGCGGCCAAAGCCTTTCCTCGCTAGCGGGCCACCTCGCTCAGAGCTGCAGGTGCTGAGAAGGACTCCCCACTGCTTCCTAGTGTGGTCTGCGACCCTACAGGCTGATGGAACAAATGCTGGTCTAGGGAAAATAAACTTATCTCATTTGGATGACAACACATAGCCTCAGGTTACTGTGTTGTGTTGCACCAGTTTTGAGAAACAAGTCGGATTGGGTCAGTGGCTCATCTTTCGTTGAGCAGCAGAGAAAGGACTTCTGATACACAAGTGATTCCTATGTATTACTAGACTGTAATATACTATACAATATAGATTTTTTTTAACAAAGTGATAATGTTTCATTAAATTCTGAACTGAACAGAGTAAAAGAAATGCATCATAATGGGTTAATAATTGAGCACAAAGGAAAAAAGGAAAAACAGCTACTAGAGCTTTGTCCCAAAAAAACCAAAATCTGCATCCCAGCTCCTCTTAATCATGCTAATTAGCACTTTATATTTCTATTGTGTTTCATTCATATAAAAACCCAAAGTTTCACAAAAACTTATTTTACGCAACTTGCAATGTCATCCTGACTTTCAGAGAAGGCAGTAAAATGCATCTGTAACAGGAAAACCCTGGAAATGCTTTGTTTTGCTTTGATTTCAGGGACATTATGCAGGTACATAAACATAAACAGATAATCAAACTGTGGTTCTTGTCCACTTCAGTGATACCGACCACGTACAACACCACACAGTTACAACAACCACACTGTGCAGCATTTTTAGAATTGGAGAGAGAAAGGATCTTACACCCCATTGAACGAATAAAATGCTATTGATGTATATTTTTGCAAACCAAGGGTAGATATCGTTTCTAAAATGTTAAACCAAATACACATATACATATACACTGCCCATGGTGTTGTCAACCACATCTACGTGTCTATGATTTTTGTGTGTACATGATTTTGTCAGAGGTCAAGTAGGCCATGGCCTCTCATCCACACATAAATGACATTTTAGGCTCTTAAAGACAGTCAGAAATGCTTTCCAGAGTGAGGAAACTGATTTGTGTGTATCTGTGTGGACAGGGAAAACAAAATAATAAATAATGGTCTCACACTCATGTCTGACATTTTTTGGCAATAGATACGCACCACTGCTGAGGTGAACTCTTTAAAATATAGAGAATTACACTGTTGGCAAATTTAGTTCATAGCTTACCCTGTAATTTCTGCTCAGCTTCACCACAGATGAAAATCTTGGTATCATTATCTGCTACACGTCAGTTTTGCATATGATGCAAGCAAAAATATTTTATAAAATGAAATTTGTGTGGACAGATTTTTTTTAGAGATGGAGGGTGAAAACAATGGTTTAGAAAAATATGTTCACTAGGGGACTGAGGTAAGTTAATGTTGACTTAAACTTCTTATAAACTAAGCATATTTACACATGGTTCAAAAATGAAAAGCCTGTGTCTGTTGTTCACCTCAACCACCTCCTGCCAACTGAGCAAAGGTCAGATAGTCCATGTGGACTGCCGGGAAGTTTACAATTGAGTCTGTTTTGTGTGTGGAGTGGTCATTTTTTGACATTAGGTAATGGTTCTAAGCTCTGTAGAGGTTTCAGGCTAAACAATGATTACAGTTCTGTCTGAAAATTCTTACGCCTGTTCTTGAGTTCTTCTAAGTGTCTCGTCTTCTAGTCTACAGCTGCAACACAATACAACACAAGTGTGCAGACAGAGAGCACTTAAACACTTTAATATACATGTACGGAAAAAAGAAATGTTGAGTCCATTGTTTCAGATGTGGGACTGTCCAGTGTTGGGATCAGACGGGTACCTGGCAGCGTTGGGGCGGAGGGGCTCTCCTCTGCAGTGGCTCGCTGACCCGGCCCTGACCCCTGAGGTGAACCCCATCACACAGAGCTGTTAGTGTGCCAGCTGGCTTGATGGATCACCCTTTAGATCCGTGTGATCTAACAATCACAGCCAATCATCAGGGCTCTCTCTGTTACTATAATGATCAGCAATGATTGGGGGCTGCAGTATTCAGATGATGGATGGAGGTTCATGCGGGGTCCGACGAGAGGGTGAGTCAGGCTGGATAGAGACTCAATGTGTATTGACAGCATAGGTGGGTTGGAGTAGTTTTTCACATCTTTATCATAATGAAGTGGAGATACTTAACCCTGGAGTGCGTTGGGGTCTCTTTGTGCCTCAACACTGATGTTTAAGGTGACCCCCCTCAGGGAGACGCCCACTCGCCGGCTAACCATTTTGCCAGATGATATGCTAATTTCCGTGACCTTAGATTGATCTGGGGTACTCCCACATCTATGGCAAAAAGGAAGATGATGAACTCAACAGGACATAGAAGAGACAGGGCTTTTATTTACATGTCTTTAATGTGAATTTCATTAAGGTTGTGTCGTCACAATTGCAGAATTCAAAGGGTGTTGAGCAATAACACAATAGTGGGTCGTATTGTCAGTGCTCTGTGACGGAAATGTAGGAGTCTGGTCTTCCATAATATATACAGAAGATCAAAGTAATACAAATACTAATGTATACAGCATCAGCTCCATTTGTATGGAAAAAAGCATTTCTGCAGCAATAAAATGTTTGAAGCTGGGTTTTTCTACTGTATCTCTATATAATACATGCATCGTCTATGTCTGGCCCTGGATTTGGGTAAGGCTGTCACAAGCTCACATGAGTGCATGCATCACGGAGCAGGGGTACTCATCCAAACCCCACCCAAAAACCCAGTCTCCCGGTGTGGGGAATTACTGGGCCTCTCCCAGCTCTTGGTAACCCCTTCATTATCCACACACCAATGGGTTCGGATCAGATTCAGCCTTTCTGCAGGGGGGAAAGAAATGGAAATTGGGAGGCAGGGGCTGCAGTCCATGCATCTGAACAATGCCTCAATGTTTAAGAAATGGCCTTGTGGATGGGAAGTGATAGGGTTCAGTTGTGCGTGGTCTGGGGAAGGCTTCCTCTTTTTGTGTGCAGATGGGGTTCTGCTCATTTGGGACAACTGTTTCTTGATATACTTGTTTATCTAATTAAATTAATAATTAGCTGCCAGCTTAATGCAAAAACCTGTTTTTACTTTCTTGGGTAATGCTTTACATTAAGAACCCTGTGTTGAGCATTGGCAGGCAGTAAAGCCACTGTAACATTGTTATCAACAGTTTCATACAGAGCTAAGAATTATAGCCCAAAACTGGTTTAATTATTAATATTTTCGGTCAAGTTTTGAGACTATTTTTTATATTACATATTACTTCAGTATTGACTGATACTGTAATTGTATTTTTTTTGCCCCAAGAGCTGTGATTAAGTTTCTTTTTTGCTTCATCACTACAACATTCTATTTTTGTTGTTATTATACACTATTGCATGTATGTTTGAATCATATATGATCAGTCTTTGCAACATTGCAAGTGCTCCTTCCACATGAAGAGCAGGAGGCAACGAAAAGTACATAATGTATTAAAAAGTGCAATTTGTTGTGGCTTCATTTATTTATTGGTACAGTCTAGTGTAGTCCGTTTAATAAAGAGTTTATTAACTTTAAAAGGACAAATTTCTTGCTTTATATTTAGTCGCTGCAACATGCATCTTGAGCTCTTAATGAATGTATAATGCAGGGTTTATTTAATTATTAAGGCATTGCTCTTGCCTTATATCTTATAACTGTAGAAGGCTTAAGTATTTGTTAATAAGTACATTTTTAGCTGCTACTAAATGCATCATAAATAGTGCATTACTAAAACAACAAAAAAATCTTAACAATTACATCATAGATAATAATATAAAATCATTGATGTTTGACGATTGATTGAATATTTACTTAAGTATCCTGCACTCTTCGGTGCCAAACACACACATGGGTTTACAAGACACGCTCACATTCTAAATAAATGCATTTCATAACGTCCAATTTACATGCCAACATGTCTTGTTATATTGAATCTTATAAAAAAAAGAGGTCCACCTGAAAAAGCCATGTCAACATATCCGCTCCAGACAACCAAAACAAACCAAGACTCTTTATATGAATCTGTTGCAACAAACACTTCCTGAAATCACATGAAAACATGATGAATTTTATCAACATCAGACAGACCACATAGATAGTACTCTTCAGAAGTACCTTTATATCCGCATAATATTACTATTCTAACTATGACAGAGAACCTACAAGGCTGTAATATGAATGAACATTTCATAAGGAGACTAAAGTCCTTATTACTTGTAACAACTGCTTGTTCTAAAGCTCTTCATTTAAAGCATGACTGTGGTTTTTACATTCTGTCGTCCATGAGCTACATGATTTGGATCAGTCGTGCTAAGTCTCCATCTTTTTCCCTGTCCTCTCTTCATTTTTGAATTAACCTCCTAATGGACCTCATCTGTCCAGAGAGAGCCTATTAACTAAAGCCCTCCTCTAGTCCGGCGTCCCTGCCTCAGAGGACCGCAGACCCCGCCCACACAAACCTGTTCCCCGCCACCCATCAAACGAACAGCCACGCTCAGCAGGAAACAAAAATCAAAGGTGGAGAAAAGAAGCAGTAACAAAAGGATTTCATTATATATAGTTAATTACCTACTGGCCCTTTCCGAACTGAAGAATTAGAAGGCTTTAATTGCTTTATCACCTGGGCCTTGTGTGTGCAGCAACTCAGCAATCAGTCTGATTTGTTTTAAATGAGCTGCCAGGGGAAGCGTGGCGCTCTGTGTCTGGCCTGTAGGTGAGGTGGTGGGCTGAGCTGGCTGAGGGTCCTGAATGGTACATTGAATGTCTGTAAATGAATGAAATCAACAATCTCAGTCCCCGAAAAACGTCCTCACCTTTTCTGTCCATTCCATTCCTGCAAAGAAAAGAAAAAAACAAGTCGTCTTGGAGAGCCAGCCATTAAAGGCCTTTTTTTTCAGCAGAGGTTTCAATAGACCAACGCTCCCTGAGGATGTGGCGGTAGCCTTGGGATTTGAACACCAGTGTTACTGAACCAATTAGCATATTCCTGTATTAAAGGAGGGAAGCGTGACAGTGTTTTTCAGGATGTCAGTATGTATCATTAAAAGGCATATTTTAATTAGGGACATGTTAGTTCGTTACACTAAATGGATTAACATTGCTTGTCAAGGGGAGAGATATGTTTTACATTTAAGTCCACTGGGGAACGAGGTCTCAATTTAACAAGACATCTTAAGTTGAGATGGGTCTTGTTAGTGCGGATTCAGAAATGGCATTTAGACAGTTTAATATTTTTGAAAATGTGCAAAGACGCCATATCGCCGGGCCATGTTTGTGTGTAACTGAGTGTAAGAAGTCAATTATTGTATTGAAATCGTCTGCAGGCTTTGATCCAGAAACAATACGCTTAAAGAGCAGACAGTTTGTTATCATTTGCACTTTGTATTATTAGCAAACTTCGAGAAAACCCAAATTGGCTTACAAATTAATGTCATTTATTTTTTTCCCCCCATCTCAAAGTTTATGGATCTAAAAAGCGAGTTGTTTGACAGTGCACTTTCTGACGATACAGCAAGTACAGGTTCTGCATGACCGTTTGGATCAAAGAGTGGTTATCTCTCCTATTGAGCTGTTCTCACCTCTGTCTTCTCTCATTATGGGCTGGACAACAAGAATTTCCCTCCATTAATCACAGCCCATTCCCTGGGTCAGCCGTCACAGAACTCCTAACAAGCCAAAAACGTAAAGAAAAAAAAAGAGGGGGTGTGGAAATTAAGAAAAATAAATAAACAAAAACCACACCAACATCTCTTGAATGTCATAGATGCCCGAGAATTGATTTCTTCCCTGTTAGTGGGAGAAAATGGGTGAGAAACTACTGCTTAGCCAGAGGTTCTTCTAAATTAGATTCACTTTGTGTGTGCAGTCAGCAATCAGTCAGCAAAGTCAACTTGAACTGGTTGTGAAGTAAGCACATATTCATATAAATTGGCTTTTTTCTGCTGTGAATGGAATAATCCCACACACACACACACACACACACACACACACACACACACTCTGTGGATAGGTATACATACATTTAGACAAGTTGTTTCCATCTAGATGAGAATAATGGCCTCTGAAACACATTTTGTGGAGTTTTCATAAAGAGCAACATGAAAGGATTTATGGGAAGTGTGAGGATAGTTGTTCTGATGTGAAACCTGCTGTTGTGTTTTCATATTTCTCACACACCTGCTGTACGTACAATACCCATTGTGGGGATTATATCCAAGAGGATTTGCAGCCTAGAGGTGTAAGAAACAAACCAAAAAAACAATCATTCTTAACATGTGTTGTACACATTCACAAGGTTTCCACTAATGCATGACAGTACATCTGAGGTTTACAAATCCACACATGATTGAAAATAAATTTGAGTGTTTAGAAAAAAGATAAAACCCCCCCAAAATATATGCATTATAGGCTTATATGTATCTGTTTCCATGCTGCATCGTTTTCTAAGATTATGTTCAGTAGTTTATAGTAACTCCTTCCTTTCTGACTGTCACTTAGCCCTGTCTGACTGTAATGTCCTGCCCTACTTTGCCAGTTCTTGATTAAAATGTTGACTTTTTGCTGGGTAATAACCTGATTAATGTAATTGAATGTAAAAGGGCGTAGCTCAGCAGCTCTGCTGATCACTGGAGATGGATTAGGAGAGAAGGCTTTCAAATTGAATACAGTTCTCCCTCCTCAGCTTGTTAATTGTGCCGTTTACCACTACCTGAGTCAGTGACCACTGCTATTTAGTCTCTCTAATGATGATGCACAGTCCGACCCAACCACAGATAATTAAAAAAGCCTTCCCCATACCCACCCCCATCTCTTTCTGTCTCGTGTTTGGTGTTGCATTGACAAGCTGCACTAAGGCTAAATATTGAGCTGTCCGCTTCGCAGAGTCTTGGCTGCAGGACCTTGTATCCTCCTAAGTGCTGTTGTGTTGGGTGTTTTCTGGAGGAAAGTTGGGAATAGAACCTTGATGGTTGTGACTGATGGATGAGGAAAAAGTTTGCTGCTTTGACAGACTATGCTCAGCAAAGCACTCTTGCCTTGTTTCACTGAAGCCACAACCATAACTTTATGCTATATAGTATTAACATTGTCTTTCCAAATTTGACACTTAGATCTTTCATCACCTTTGTTACACTTCAAAAAAAAGATCAAATCATTAACACACATCACCAGCAACCTTCCCTTTTGTTATTGCATGTACTCATTACACCTATCCCTTGGTAAATTATGTAATAAAGATTTAATTTTGCTTCACAGAGGTCCTTTTTAAGCATGTGCTAACTCACAAATAGCTTGTAGTCTTCTAGCACTTTGTAAATCAGAAATTCGACCTTTTTCACTGCAGATATGTGGTTCAGTTTGTCTGTGTCCGGCCTTGGAATTGTGCATGATGGTTCACTGGAATGACCAGCTAGTTACACCAATGCTAATGCTACACTAATGATACTATGGGTATTTTGCAAAATAGATATTCTCCTCTATGTTTGGGCCTCTTGTCCTCATGTAAACAATGTTGCAGGCTTTAAAAAGAGAAAAAAAATGAAGATTTTTAGGAGCTCTGATTTGTGGACAGGAAAGACAGAGATCAGAAAACAATGCTGTCACATCCCAATTACTCCCTGTGTAATGTTACTTTGAGTAATGAATGCACATTTGAACCATCAAATATAAATCTAATATGTGTATAAGGAAATGTATGACCTGCAGTGGATTACAGTTTCACTTTTAAGTTAACTTAAGTTTGTCATCTTTGCTGACCAGTTTGATCACAGACTAAAGCCTCTGCGTCTGCTGAGTCCAATATGACCTTAAACTCCACCAGAAATGGCAAACTGTAGTGTGTACTGACTGATATTTTGTAAGCCAAAGGTCATGTGAACATTTTATTAAAACATGGATGCGCATAAATGAAACAGAGCCATTGTTAATGTTACTGGTAACACAAATGTCTGCTGTGTGAAAAGTCGGTTGTGTCTAAAAGTTTCCAAGCAACGAGCTAGCACAGGTTGAGTTAACAAGCTTTAGGAAGGAGTGAAAAATTCACCCCGTTCTAAATCTGCCGTGGGAAAAATTACAAACTTTTGATGTTTTTCCACTGATAACCTTTCATTCATTAAATATCTAAATTTTTGCATTTCCTAATTTACCAACTGACGGATTTTTATTATTATACCAGTAATAATGGAATGAGCCTGTATGGATTTACTGTTTTGAACCAGTCAATCTCTGAATGATCAGATATAAGACATCTCACATGTACTGGACTGAAGCAGCAGCACTAGAGGCATTTTAACAGGTCTGAGCAAAGAAGAAAAAGGAGACTTGCTTGCAGTCTTGAGCAAGTGCAGAAATAATTAGGGGAGAGAAATCCTTGGCTTGTGCAAACTTCCTTCCACCATTGCAGAACAAAATAATAAAGAGAATGTGTGTGAGACAAAGGCAAGAGACCCCCACGGTGCCTGGGTCTCTGCTTCCTGTCATGAGTATTCCTGCGGGGTTTCACATGACAAAACGCAGAAAGTTGTTTTGTCCCCATGCCTGTCACGATACACCCTCATAACCGCAGCTGTGTATGTTTGTGTGCATACGTGCATGTGTGTTTGCCTGTGCTTGTGTGTGAGACTGTGCTTTTTTTTCTTTTTTTTTGTGCTGGCATGTTGTCTCGCTGTCTTCCCTGTCAGCTCATAGCCTGGCACCTGCTCTCGTGTTCCTAATTAGTCTCATTTAATTAATTATATTCTACAGCACGTCTCCTCTCCGTTCATATGCAGTTCTTTCTGTAGGTTTCACTCCCATCCTGCTACTCTTTTAATTTATTTCACTTCATGTGAGGAGAATATAAGAGTATTTCTGTTTTGTGTATTGCGACGGTTTTAAGGGAGTTTGCTGAGAACCAGAGGGGGCTGTGTTAGAGCAACAGGAGCAGTTTGCATTTCCCTTAATAACCCCCCCCCCCAGTTGAATCTGTTACACTTTAAGCACAGAACATGACAGACTTCTCAGTTACATTAAATCTGTAAAACATTAAAAAGTTTTTCACTAGTTGATCAAAGTAATATAGCTTTAGCTGCAGCTACTTTTTTCTAATCAAATGTAAAGCAGAAGTAGCATTTTTGTTGAGAGACAAGCAGCTGACTCACAGGCAGTCTCCTCAGTAAGCTGTAGGAAAACAAGTCAAGTTTCAAGCATGGTAAGTAAACAGAACTCAGGAAAGCACTTTACCTGTGACAGTTGGCCTAAGCACCTCTTTCTTCTCCGTTAGCTTTTCTGTTCCATTTGTCAGGTTCACTTGGGTTGTGTGCCAGTGTTGTCTATTAGGTGTATTTTCACTGTGCTTAGCACTACAGTAAAGGAATGAATTGGGAGGAATGAGACAGAGAGATAGGAAAACAACGCCGCTCACCTGAACCGAAAGTAATTACTCGCCATTCAGCCACAAGAAACCAAATAGTTATCGTATGTACAGTGTGTGTGTGTGTGTGTGTGAATTGTTACATTTTTAATGATATAAATACATTCAGTGTCATGAATGCTGGTAAATCTGATACTAAAACTACCTAAAATGTATCCTTAAGGCACCTTCATGTTTTCAGATGAGGTGAGATAATTCTTTAAAAACAAGTGACACTAAGAAGGGGGCATCCAAGGTGCACCGCCCCATCGGTGATCGACAGTGGAAACCGCGTTGAATTTCACTTCCTGATGTCAGAGAAGAGTGGCAGCCAGTTGCAGGCAGCCTCCCAGCTGCCCCTCATCCTGTGTTTTCCACTAGAGGATCCCAAGCTTAAAGAAAAGATGCTGTTAATAATTCAGAGCCCTGATGAACACCACCCAACACCGCCACAAAAGACAAGATCAAACTTTTGGCAAAGCTGGCGCCGCAGCGGGCTGATAGTGTTTCCCAGCGTGGCTCGCTGTACGTTGACCATATGGACACCATAATCACCCGTGGGATGAATCAGCAGATTCTTGATCTGGAGCCCAAAATCACACGACACCTTAATTAGTTGGTGTTGATATCGCCCTTCACAGTGCTAATTTGTCACCGGCAACAAAACAGCGTCTGGCAAGCGGAGTTCTGCCGATTTTAGTCAAAACTGGTAAGGAAAGAGAGGTGGAACATTTGAGGTGACAAATATATAAATTATAGGAGTAAGATTCCTTCATCAACGGTACATTATCAACAAATTACAATCATGACTCTGTCCTTAAGCTGAATAATTTATGCAGCTATGGTTAAAATTTGGGGGGCTGTGTTTATTCCTAATTATATGCAGTTCACACTAAGATGTAAATAATTGCTGCCCTCCTCAGTAGGCGTCGCCACCATGAAGCAGTGAGTTGAAAAGGTCAGACATGTTCTGCACGCCAGCTCGAAAGTGGTTTATTAGCATCCCAACGACATATTTAGGAGATCGTCTGAGACATAATTACCTGGATAAGGTACAGATGAATACTGTATTTGGGGGAGAAGGCAAGCATGGTTGGATATTGGCTTTGTCTCCATTAACCTGGAGCACGGTGTTAAAGGATCTGTTTGTAGAGAGAAAATGACAGGGAGTCAGGCTGACGGGGCCGGACTCAGACAGTTAAAAGCCCCTTGCTGCATAGGATAATTAATAAATAAAATACCAGGGGAGCCCCTGCCATGCCTTCGTCTATGACAGGGGCTGTCTCCAGTGCGCTAAAGCATTAAATGACCAATTTCTGTCAGACTAACTTCCACCACGCTCTCTCTCCCTCTCCTTTTCTTTCTCGCTCTCCCCTCTCTTCTCTCTCTTGCCCTACACTCTCCACCCCGTCTCTCTCCCCCGTTCCCTCCCTCGCTTCCTCGTTTTCTGAAGTGGGGCTACTTTGCTCTCTTTGCACTGAGTTTTTCAGCGACTGATGGCTCTAGTTCATTTCTGCTGAATTAATTGGTCCCTGAATGAATTCTGTTGACAGGGCAATTCATCATGTGTTTGGCCTGACAGTGACTGGGTGTTGGGTAGGGGAGGGGTGTGGAGGCGTCAGAGTGTGTGTATGTATGTGTGTGTGTGTGTGCGCGTGTGGCGGCGTGGGGAGCCAGTCAGAGGTGGTGGGGGTTGGTGATTGTGCCCTCCCACTTTTCATTCTCCCCTCTTTGCCTCGTCTCTTCTTCCTCCTACTCGAGCTACGCCGTCTTGTTGCGCTGTTTAACCAAACAGTTGGGACTCAAACAAATCAGCTCCCCTCAGGCTGAGCTTCTGTCAGACAGACAGACAGAAGACGCTCTCTCAGCTTGAAGGGGGCGCACAGGTCAGTGCTAGCCCATTTTACACAATTTCGACCTTTTGTTGCAGCCCCGTACGCTTCCTCCCCGACCCTAAATCCCTCGCTGCCACTTGAGTGGCACACACAAACACAGAGCCTTCAGCCCTCACCCCACAGCTTCTCAGCCCTTTTGGAGGGTGACATAATCAGGTAGCGAGGCATATTTAGTGCTTAATTACACAATGTGTCACACAATGGCCATTCAAAACGATAATTTAGCTCCTGAAGGGAAATTGCTCTGCACTGCTGACTGATCTAACAGGGATGGGGAATGGTATAATAGCATATAGTTGGCAGATGAGGCCTGGGTTGAGAAACGCAGTATTTCTCCAGACAGCTCTCTGACTGCTCATTATTCTAATTGCAACTATTTTACAGTACAGAATGCACACGGGGCTCAAGCATCCTTTGAGCTCAGTGAAAACCTCTTTAGGCCGTGTTGAGTCAATCAATGCTCACTCATTACAAACATCACAAAGTCATGTTCTTGTCGCCTGGATGGTCTCACCCACAGACAGTGAAAATAACCTCATAATCATTGTTCTGTCGGGATCAGGATCATCAGAGACCAGGCCTGAACTCTCTGACTCCCCCGCCACAATGATATCATTTTGGGGTGATTATTAGTATATGATATGTATGACTTATTTTCACATGCCGTCATTTTCGAAGGCTTCGGGCCTGGATTCTAAACACTTAGTTGCTGCCTCAGGGACAGGAGCTGTTTATGTCTTCTCCCAAAACCTCATTCATTTACAGACTTTCAATGAGACACACATTCAGGACAGTGGATTTACAGACTAGACTCCCTCTTGTCTACTGTATAACCACCTCCTACCCCACTCTAATCCATTTGGGATTAGCAGAGTTAACGAAGACACCATCATGAACAGCACAGCGCCTGTGCAGCCACTAATTAAAGCTGCTTCTAATGAGGGCTCGCTGATTGACACAGCAGGGTTGGCCTCTCCCCTCGCCTACATCAACTATGACAGCCACATGATGAGGCTGATGACAGGCTCCCATGCAGGCAGATGACAGGACGTCACCACCGGACCACCATCCGTCCTCATCTTCCAACAATGATGCACTGGTGCGACACCTAGACTCCTGCTTTATGGTCAACTCATGGATGGTTACAAGAATCAGACATTATTAAATTGAATATTAGAGTGGATTTATTTTATTGCTTAAAGATAAAGTGTCAGGAACCTGAAGATGGTAAGAATTTGACAAAAAAAGTTATAAAACAAAGTTATTAGCATTAAAGCCACGATTAGACAAAGTAATGTTCTAAAATATGTATATAAAAGAAGTACTGTGCAAGCAAAAACAGTAGTTTAAAGGAAAAAAAACAGCCTCTATAAACCAGAGAGGTAGTATTTAATGTAGGGATGCACCGATACCACTTTTTCCCTGACCAAGTACAAGTACAAGTACTTATATTTGATTACTTGCCAATACTGAGTACTTAATAATACCACTGCAGTTCTTAGTTACTTTTGAAACTGTGCTTTATTGTCATTGTCGTTACAGTCCGACTGTAACAAAGTGCTGCTACTGACATTTAACCATGTTTTTGTTAAACATGGCATTGCCGTAGATTTCACTAAATTATTAATACACTCAAGTGCAACACATTGTTGTTACTGACATTTTAACGTTCAACTGAAAGAACAAACATGGCCTTGCCACACCTTTTACTTAAATGTAACAAGATATTTCAGTGCCAACATAAAAAAGTCACAGAACAGCTGAAATGATCTATGATCATGTCGTAACGTCTGTCTGAGGACTAAGCCTGTTTGGAAAAAGTCAGGGGCAGGTTCTGTGTGATGAAAAGAAGCTCCTCTGCTGTATCACATGTGACTCTGTTTCTGTTTTCATCTACCATGTGCCACACTGAGCAGAACAGCCTTTCACTTTCACTATCAGATTGCTATGAGCTAGTTTTGGCCCCTCCACTAGACAGTTTGGCTGAACATAACTTGCAGTCAGTGTTACTTTTGTCGCCGTCGTTTATTTCTAAAAGTCTCCACACTGCTGACATTACTCCTCCACCACGTACCTGCTGCACTGTGAACGTCACGCTGCCGTAAAGTGGTATCGGTGTGCTTGTATTATATCATTTAATTCAGTTTTTGTGTGTTTTTTAAGGCTGTGCACATATTTCATGTGTTTTTTTGATATATCTGAAGAAAATAGATGAGAAATAAATATGTATGCTCATTTCAAGCCTGAAAAAACAACAAAGCTGGAGGTAGCCTTTGACTTTTGCACAGTGTTGTCTATTTGCATTATAATGTATTCAATCTGTAGAAACTTTGAGATTCAATAAATGACTTTCAACTCAGCTGCAACAATAATTCATAAGAAACTATGGGTAATTTTATTGGTAGATTTAGAGAGAAATTCTATTTATATATAACTAAGGATGATTAATTCGACCTAAACAGGAATTACAGTATGTTCATATGTAACTATTTAATGATATTTATAGTTAGATATTAGCAGAAATTATGTTCATGTATAATTGTTTAGTGATGTTTGTAATGAGATATAGGCAGAGATTATGTCCATATGCAAGTATTTAATTATGCTTAGAAATTTACACAGTAATATATTGAACTATTCAGTGATTTGAATGATTAGGTTTATATACTGACCACACTTGGTTAAGATTTGGGAATGATACTAAAGGACTGATTGAAGACTCAGTGTATTTAGTTTTATTTAAACTCAACTCAGATCTTTTTCTAACCCTAACTGAAATTACTGCATAAACCCAAAAAACTACGGGAGTTGAAATGAGAACTACCATTTATCTACCTGAGTCATCTTCTGACCACTAGCCAAAGATAAAAAAAAACAAAACAAAACTCTGTAATGCTATTAAGTGCGTATTCATAAGATAATGATGTATGTTTTTGTCTCGTACAAACTGCACTTGTGCCACTTGCAGAACTCCACACTGTCCACATTTTAGGTATTGCCTGTGTGGCTCACGTAGCCTTTGCAGATTGCCTTATTTCACTGTATATATTATCAGTGACAGACATGAATCATGCCGAAGAGGCCTAGCTGTAGGGCATCACCACGCCAAGTTGACAATGAGGGTGAAGTGTTTCAGTAAATGGTGCTAGAGGCCTGTTGGCCCCCGTGGCAGGGCCTCTCTGCGCCGGTTTGAGAAGCCCCAAGGATGACAGGTGCTTTTCGTAATGCCTAACTGATGAGAGCCAATCAGTGCAGCCCATTCTACTGGTGTGTGTCTCTTCTCCTGTTGTTGTCATCCGGCCCTGCTAAAGTAAAGATGAGCTTGACTGACAGATGCATCCGGGTTCACAGTTTATTGGTTTCTACGAGAGAGCCAGATATGCCAATTTAGACAGGGTAGTGACAAAAAAGTTCCCATCTAAATGGAATAATTTTACCACTGGGAATTCTCAGCTGGGAGAGGAGGGAGTGTGAGCGTGTGTGCGTGAGCGTGTGTGTGTGTGTGTGTGTTTTATCTTTTAACAAGGCCTGAATGACAAACACATAGGACAGTTAGGGGCTGACAGAAACAGCAGCTTTTGATGCTTCACAGGGGATCCATGAAATAAACAATAGGCAGAGGAAGCAGAGAAATTGAATTACAGCTGGATGGGATTGTGTGTTACAGTGTTGAGTGTGTGGAGAAGAGGAGGCACGGCAGATGCAGCAGTGTGGTACAGCAGAATGAAACCAATGCATCATTAAATATACTGGAGTCAGAGGCTGAGGCAGTGCTCACTTGCCTTTCCACACTTCTCCCTGTCTCTGTCTTTTTCCCCTCAGCTCTGCATACACAACATGTGCTCTAACACAACTGCTAGCGCTCCTTTTATTATAGATCTAGGCTACTTTAAAGAAAAAATCATATTGTAAATATGATTAACACTAGTCTGCACATAGAGTGGTGCACACAAACGACATTGATGTGTTTCATATTTAAGAGCTGTAACCTGTCTGAGTGCCTCCTGTTCATAAAACCAAACATCAATACACCGGCATCGGCCACGCTCTCCAGGAACCTTGAACTCTGAATCATTTTCTTATGGGGTTAATAATGAGGGGGACACAGAGTCAACGACTGACATATAAAAGAATTTATTTCTCATGTGCACAAAAAGAATTGGAACAGAACTGAAAAGAGAACAATGATTGAGGCCACAAGGCTTTCCGTATAGATTTTCATCAGAAATCCTTTTTATGTCCATGACACATCTCCTGTATCATCTTTACAACAGCCAGAAGACCCTTTCCTTCAGAGGTTGCTCCACTTTCTGAATGATGGCTGCTCGCACTCTCGCACACACGAGCGTTTCATTTTCGGATATGTCGAGCTGCATGTAGACAGAAATAGGCAAATCCCAAGTGCAATTTGTAGAGGAGAGTTTCTTCGGGAGAGAGGGACCACAGTCAGTTTTCTTTTATATCTGGTTAACCCTGGAATCAGATTGTGTGTGTCGTGTTGAACGTGAGTGAACTCCATCTTGGATACTTGATGTTAATAGTTTTAGGTAATGAGTGTAAAACAGAGTCGGAAAGAAAAAGAGCTAAGAGTGTGAGTGTGGAGAAATGGGTGAATGAGAAGAAGCATGGAGGCACAGATGACTGTAATTTGGATTAACATAATGATCACGACATCTACTAACAGCAATCAGGACAATATCTTTGATTGTTGCCAAGGACTTCAGTTTGATCATTTTCATTTGAGGGAAAAATCAAACCAGAGAGAACACTTTGAACGTTGTGTGCATTATGACTTTTATGAACGCCTCCAGAAAACCTTGGGGATTACTTATTCTGAGCCCAACAATAAAAGATGATACAGAAAAGCCATTTAACTCATTGCATAGTGACATAAAACATCATCATGAAAATAAAATAAAAGGACAAAGACAACCTATGTGTTGTTAGCATCTGAAACCTGTGACACAGGTACCACAGTGGTTGTGCTTTACTCTGAGCACAACGTAACATTAAGACACAAATGTAATGCATGTTTTTTTCAGTCTGTATATCTACAAAGGGAGCCAGTACATTAGTATGATACTGTAATGGGGTGTGTGTGTGTGTGTGTGTGTGTGTGTGTGTGTGATAGTATTTACAGAGAAGAATTGTCTTCACATTATTCACAAATCATTCTACAAAGCAGCATTTGTTGCAACCGATGGAATATTAAGTCACTGAATTTCATCTTTTTCATTAGTCATATGCATCATGTTGTTTGCCTGTTTAAAAGTCATGACATACATGTTCAGTGTTGACTACGCATTTAAAAGATAATACTGCTTTATTTATGCATACATATACTGTAAATAAAATATTAAATATCAAACTAAGTCTTTGGCAAATGTAGTTAAAAGTACATTCACAAAATATTTCCAAAAACAAACTGAATCAGTATTTCCTTTCAGTCCCTATAAGGAGAGGTGAAAGTAAATCAAGGGAGGTGGTGAGTATGCATCTGCAAAGGCAATTAATTCCATTAAACAGGCAATGAATTTACGTTGAAAAAACAGGTTTGTAAGGCAATTGTTGAAGCTAATTTACAGTTGGTTTGTTCAACTGCGTACAGCTTGTTTAACTGTGTAGGCATCTAGTGGTATGACTAAGTAGCTGAATGAAGTACAGTATAACCCAGGAGGATTAAGAGCATTTGTTCATATTAGCCATAGGACTGTCTTACAAACTCCTCAGAAACTCGAATGCAGCGCTTTCACACTAAAGATAATGTTTGCGTGAAAAAAAAAAGTCCTCCTGTTAGTCTGTGCTGTTGTCCTCTCACGATCATGCAACTTTTGTGTTTCCAATTCATGTTTTTGCTTGGTGAGTTCATTAAATGTAAGTTTATGTGAATGTGCTGAATAAATGAAATAAACTGGGGCTATAGTGCAAACAAAGAGCAAAGGACAATCACACATGGGCATGGGCATGACTGGGAAATGAAGGAAATTACTCTTTGATACTTTTTTTTTTTTTTACAAGAAATAGAGAAAAATAATTTACGTGTATGGTTGCCATGGTTTTAGTACTTAGACAAATGATTTACATTTTTACATCTGATTGTTTGCCACAGGGAGTACAATGCTGTCATTGGTCAACGGGTGTTTAATTCTGCAGGACATGCTGTGTGTATCTGAGAACATAGAAGTGGGAGCAGATGTAGTCAAAGCACCAGAGTATGGCCAGCCCTACAGTGTGGAACCAGGATCTCATTAGAATTTAGTGGGCATCCACAACATTGGTTCGAGTCATCATCACGCTACGGGACCATCTCCCTTGGACTTCTCTCTTTAGAGCAGAAAAATACTGTGGTTCATTATGTAAAGGAATGTGAGGATCCATGAATAAAATAACAACAACAACAACAACAGCAAGAAAGAAACAAAAATAAAAACCCACAACATTTTTTCCACATGGTATTCTTCACACTGTTTTTCTTCAATTTATATTTTATAATATATATATTTATATAATCTCTTAAAGTCATTCTGGAAATGTTCGGGCCTGTGAGAGAGTGAGGGCTGAAGGTGACGGTTGGAGTCTCAACACCTGCGGGTTCACCTTTTTTCCACCCAAAAGTGTATTAACGCTGAATCTGGATGCATCTGAATGGAGATGCACTGGCGTCAACCGGCCACATCCTTCCTCTGCGTCATCGGTTCCTTTCAGGGTTCAATCTTGCTTCCCTTTGACCTCAGTGTTTCTCAGACGGGGACAATATGGAGGCCAAAGCCCTGGCCCTGCAGTTTGAGCTGGTCTCCATGGTAACTAGTGGCGGTCGTAGGCAGTGGCAGCAGTGGGAGGTGCGGAGCCACGGGATGCGGCACTATAATAATAAGGGGAACCTGAAAGTTAACAGAAGAACGAGCCGTTGGAAACCGTGAGGTCAGACATCGATTAAAAACACAGGTGATGGAAATGTAAAGGGCTCTGAACTGTACTTTTAATGTAATAAGTTACATTTATTGTTATAGCTATAAGGCAATAAGTGTTTCCTAAACACTAGAGCTTTTGTTGAGCTTCAAATAAAAGTTCATTCATGTAAAATCTGTAATGTTTTTAATTAACAATACAAAGTCACTTACTTAGTAACGCTGGATTGCTGAACCGCCATGCTTCGTTGTAAGTGGTGTATTGGGGATGAGAATAAGGGTTTCCAGAAAAGTCTCCTCCTGTGAAACCAAATAAATACAAAAAACATGAGCAAAGATGTATAAAAGTTAACTGAATGGCAGCTTTTTGATGGAATATGAAGCTGTAATAAGTGCTGCTGCAACAGTGTATTAGAGTTTTTCTGTGCAGGTCCTTTGAAGTGTGCATTGATTGTTTTATTAAACCTGTGTTAGTCTTTAGGATTTCCTCTATTCTTTCCTTAAGTGAGTGGTTTTTTTTCCTCCCTCCAGCTTTTAAGTGATGATGCTCCGCTTCAAAACTCCCTAATAGGTTCTCTCACACTCTCATTCCCTCTTTGTCCACCCGGTGCAGGTCCTGCTGGAAAAGCTGTGGGTCCGCAGGTTTCTTCCTTTTTTTTTTTTTTTTTTTTTTTACGAGACTATAAAGGCCAAGTTTTATATGAAGCTGCTGAAGAATGGCTGTTGCTTTAACAGTGTTTGGGGCCGGTCACTAAATCTAAGTCCTTTGACAGCACATGAAAAAGGAGAAATCACCCAAAAGATGAGGCTTTGATTATTTTTTGTGTTTACTGCTGTTTATGTCTGGATTAACACTCTGTTGTGGCATGCAGTCCACTGCAGAATCCCTCATTTCATTTGCTTTCTCAGCTTTGACTTGGTTGTACTGTATACCTCCAACTCTTGCCCTCACACGCACCAGGATCACTTGTAAATACCTCACCTCGCGTTGATTACTGGCCAGTGTCAAAGGTACATGTCTCTGAGCAGTAAAGTGAATTGTGTTTTCAGTTGTTTAGAGGTGAGCTCTCCACACGCTGGCAGCTATAGCATCCTCACTGCTGGTCCTGTAACTCGAGCTCATCCCTGAGAGAGATAGTGATTTAAATATTTACAGGCCCTCCACGCCTCTGTGTTTTGACCCTTAACTGTTTGCTGTGAACCTGAACTGCAGGTTAAGTAGAGGGGAAAGAGATACGCTCTGCAGCCCTGGGTGTCCGGGGAGGCGAGGAGAGGAGCAAAAGCAGTGTTTATTGACGGGGCTTGTGAGAGTGCGCTTGTGTGGACACGGTGAGAGTAATGAGCGCTGGGAGCTGGAGTGTAACTGAGAGGAACTGTCCTATCTCACGGCCACTGATTGTGGTGATCGCCTATCGAGTTCATCTAATGTCCTCGTCCGCAGACGCTAACCACACGCTAACCGCAGTCTAACAAAGCTATAACAAGCTTGCTTCAATCCTTATGAGTCAGAAGCACTAGTAATGTGAACGGTTCTGCAGCATCAATAGTCAGCGTGGTTTTGAGTAAAAGTAGGCTGCCCCTCCTCTCTCTGAAAAGTCTGACCGTTCATTTAGCTCAGAGCTGACCTTTTCTAAGCAAGATCAACTGAAGGGGACTTTCTACTGAAAATAAAAGGAGTAAAGCTATAATTAATGGTATAAAAAAAAAAAGAAGTACACCTACCAGGAACCATTCCAGCGAGTGTGGAGGTGGGGTAGCTGCCTTGTCCTGTAGGGGGGACATGAGGTGGGTAGCCAGGTAAGGTGGTACTGGCCATGTCTCGACCTGCAGACACAAAACAGGGGGAAAAAAACCCAATAAAAACTTACATGGATACTCATATGCAGAAAAATGAAGTACAAAAGGTTGTCCCTTTGAATGTCATAAATACAAAAACGTGGTATTTTCCCTCACACCACGTGCACAGTGAGCACGTCTTTGCACTTTTATTCTTTCATTTTTGATAAAAGGTGTATAATCTCATCTTATTTAAGAAAAGCAAAGGTTAAGTCTTTTCACCTTGTAATGGTGGATTAGAATGGACCAATCACCCCAAGCTATTCCTGTCCCTGCCATGCTAAGATACTGGTTAAACCATCTGCATCAAGAAACACTAAAAACATGTTTCTTTGTGAAGTATTATGGAAAACACCATGTCATTGTTACATTGAAAAACATTGAATTTTTTTTTAGGAAAGTAAGGCAAAATGATTAGAAATCATCCATCTGCACGCACAATCACCAAAGAGCACATTTAATTAAGTTGTAAGTTACTGTTTTTTTAACTGAACAGTAAATCATCTTCTTATCGAAGGGAGTTATCCTAGTTGGCCCTAGGTCATAACACAGCCAAGCTGCACATGGTGTTGATGAATATGTGAATGGTTTGGTTTGGTTTAGTGTGAAGAAAATATCAGATAAGCTCCCTGTCACAATATTCGAACACTGTCCCATGTTTTAAGACTGAGCAGAACATCAGCCCAGTGAGAACGCTCTCGGCTCCCTGCTCTTCATTCAGCCCTGTAATTGACAGTGACAGCTCTGGCCCTGCTTGGACGAAAGGGCACCCGCGACAGAGAGCCTCAGCTCAAAGCAGGCCTCTGCATCAGCTGGCCATTTCTGTGCCCCCCCCACTGTGGCCTGCTCTGGCCCCCAGACCTCAGGCCTGTCACGAGGCTGGATGGACCTGGAGGCCCACATGGGTATTGTTAACCTAAGGAAAGTAAAGGGTTAGAGCCGGAGGAAAACACAGAACGGGATGGAGAGCTGTTGTTAATGGTATTAATGAGAGGCCAGCAGATAGTCTGGCTCCTCTCTGCAAAACGTCACAGGAATGGTGCCTTTGCTTTGTGAGAGGTATGCACTTTGAAAATTGTGGAATTATTGAGTAAAAAATGAACCAAGGATTCCCTGATAAAGCAGACTTCTGATCTGGTTCAGGGGCCTTTGGCTGGGGTTGTACCTGCTATTAAAGGCTGGCTGTAGCAGGGGCCATGGGCATGGTAGCTGGGAGTGGAGGCATCTACAGAGAGGCCGCACTGCTGGGGCAAGATGTCAGCTAGAGCAGACTCTCCAAGAGAAGAGGGGGTGAAGGGGGCAAAGGAGGCCTCATGGGGCTCCCGCTTTACACACATGGAAGGCGGACGGGATGGGTGAGAGTCTGCCAGGTGAAAAAAAAGAAGAAAAAAAATGTAGACATGCACTCAATCACGAAAATCACAGTCTCTCACTCATTTCCTCAGATGCATGATGAGATGAATGTGTAGCTGACCAAATGGTCGAGAGGAAAACGTCTGTGAAATTCCAAATACTGTGTAGTGATAAATCTGTAGCAGGAGTGAAAGAAAAAGAAAGTTTGCACATTTGTCAGACACATAGCTGAGCACTACAACGGAGCAATAAATCAGTCTGAGACGGGCCACCAAATGCTTTGCAGATTTGTGACATGAATTAAAGGTAGCCTAAAGCATTTGGCGTGAATTAAAGGAAAGCTCTGGACTATCTTTCAAAAATAAGAAACACAAAGAGTTTTAAAACTTGTGCAGATTTCAGTTCTTATCCATATAGAGTGTAGATATTTTATATGAATTCTAAACAGATAAGCCGTTGATTTGTTCATTTACATAGCTTATAATAATAATCTCATATGCGCTGAGCGGTAATTCATTCGACTAAGTGGAAACGTACACCAGTGAAATGTTGCAGCAACACATCGCGCCTGATCAATCAAGCTCAAACGCATAAAAAATTTCCCCAAGGTTTTTGGAAAAACAAACAACATAATCTCACGGCTGCTTTCTCACAACAAAATCACTCCCACAAATAACCAAACAATTGGTCTGCAGACAGTTCAAAACTCCACACTTTGATCTAATTTTGCTGATGAGCCTTGGCATCTTTCATTTCACCGGCTCTGCCTCTCCAAACCTATGCAATCAATGTGAGCTCTGTCTCCGGCCTCTCCACGTCTGCTGCAGAGCCCGCTCTGTTCGCTGGGGCCTGCAGGGAGAGAGAGCTCTTTCCCGACACCATGATAGCCTCATTAGCTGCTTCCCACATCATTGTTGTTTTACAACAGGACTGTGTGTGTTGCGATTCCTCATTAAGATAAGGCCTGTTCTATGGAAAGGGGGGATGCGACTCTGTCAGCCCTATGAACCTAATACCACAGAATCAGGAGACGTAACTGACTGCTTTCCCATAAAACTCTGTAGCGCTGTCCTCCCAGCCTCCTCTTTCCTCCTGTCGGTGACAGCTGTTAATGTGGATATAGACAGAGATAGTGCAATTACACAGATATCTTCCGATCTATGAGGCCGATGGTATCAAAGAAACTGTGCAATGTTTAACAATGTAAGCTGAAATCACAAATCATTAAAGACTATGGCTGCCATGAATCCATAGTAGAGACAGAAATATTCTAATCAGTGGACTTTGCATTTAATTAGGTGGACAAAAACTTTGTCACATTTACTGCTTAAGTTGAGACACACACTTGTAGAATTCATTTTAATATCTCAAGTCTAATGCAGACACCGTCGTTCATGAATCTACACTTCATAACACTCCAGAAAACACATTTTGTAATAATTGCTATTTTTTAAAGTTCTGAATTTGATCTGGCAGTGAAAGTTTCTTATACCACATGTTATGTGCTTCCAGTTGAAACCTAGAGGAGATCATACTTCTGCAGTCGGAGCTGCTACGCTGTGGAACAATACTCTGCTTGTTAGGTTGTAAAAAACATTTTTACTTCATTGATATTAATTCATAATGAGAACTGACTTTCGTTGTTAATGCCTTTTTCTCTATTATACTGGTGTTTTTATTATTATTTGTAAATGGTCCTATGTAATGCAATAATTTGATTATGCTGGTAGATGATAGGCATTGTATTTTTTCATGGTTGATTTTTTTTAATAGTAAGTTAGTAAGTCTTATACGTTTTGTAAACTATGCAAACCCTTATTTTAAGTTATTTAATCATGCATCGGCTTATATTTGTCCGTCCTCACATTTCTGTTTCCTTGAGAGGCATCAGTAAAGTAATTTTTACATATGTATGTATTTATAATGTGTAAAAGACCACTTCAGTTGTCTTCCTTAAACAAGAAGTTCTGTGTCAAAAACAAGCAAAACTAAATAATGAATAGGCCACATATAAGCTCTTTCATCACCTTATCAAATCATATGAACTCAGAGCCCCTTATACACTTGTCTAACGATCAACATGGCAAGACTTTTTGATGCCAAACATGAGTGAACGATTGGCCTGTTTTCATGTACAGTATTCGAGTATCTGCCTGTGTACTGTTGGGCTTCTGTTTTCACATCGCCTGAGCAACCGTTGTCAAACAGACAGGGGTTACGACGCAACAACAACCGATACAAACGCTGCGTTCAAGACCACTGAACTCTGAAACTAATCAGACATGGTCTTGCTTATTGTCCTGGAGACGAGGCAGAGCTTGGGTAAAGGGAGTCTGTCAAATCACAGGCCCTGATGATGGAGATGAAAGATAAACTCCAGGTCCTTGGGGACTCTTCTCCCCAGCAAACACATCTCAGAAAGAGTGGAGACGCTATAGAGTTCTCCAACATCTGTCTCCACCAGTGATACCATGTCTACAGCTCCCATCAAGCATAGAAATGCACTGTTAGGAACCTACAGCGTCCTCTGACTGATGCCTCCAGATATAGCTACATCAGCCTTCTCTCAAGTGAGCATTTTGGTTTTAAACATACACCGAGGAACTTGCACAAATTACAGCATATACTGTTAGAGCTCTTGTTTTGGAGGACTGCCATTCAATTCACAGTGAACTTTTTTCATCTTTACCCCAGCAAGGCTAAACTCCCTTCTTGTATTGGGAGGGCAAAGTCATCTAGAGAGTCCACAAAGAATTAATTTTACCTTGACAGGGACACATTCATGTCTGCTACAAGTACAGCCAGTTAAATCTCTGCATTGTAGAGGTGGTAATTTATAACCACTTACAGCAGAAAGGAACAAAAGAACAGCCATCCCGCATCGAGTTGTGAGCGAGTAAAGAATATTTGCACGGCCAAATTGCTTGAATTCCCCATCCACAGGTTTTGAAGTCATTCATTATCAAATGTGTGCTCAAAGGTTAGTGTGCTATTGTGGGGGGTGATATAAACATTAATTTCCGAGCTCGAGGCTGCCGGCGTTAACAGAGCTGAGACAAGCCGTTTGTCACCAGGCCACACACCAAGCACTGCGGGTTGGGTGGCTGCTCGTTGTTTGCTTCCCAGCAGAGAGTAGCTGGCGCTGCCATATGATAAAATAAGCCCAGAGTGGGGTGGAGATGCTCATTTAACTGAAGATCATCAGACTAAAAACCTCTGCCTGATAAACAGTACAGTTTAGTCTTTTAAACTCACAGACGGAAAGATCAATTAGGGGTAAAAGCAGGAAAAGGCGAGACATGTGCATGGGTTTTTCACATCTGCTGAGCTGTAGTTGGTCAGAGGGGTGCCCATTTACACCTGGCTCCCCCACAGCCACTGCTGAGCGTCATTATCTGGCCCAGTCTGCACACAGACCACTGAACCCTCGCTGGGTGTAACCCTATTGAATCACTTACTAAGTGGCTGCAACAACATTTCAATATTTCTCAATATAAAACATATGTGAATAAAGTAAATATCAAGAAAATGTGCAGCATCTTCCAGATGGTGTGAGTTGGTTGATAGTCCAATCAGATTATCATTTAAAAGGTGGTGGGTGGTAGAATAAACTATTGAACCTTAACAGAAATATTGGAACATAGCCATCTAACACTAAACAGAGTTCATTCTGTTTCATTTCATGCATTACTATCGTAGGAGAGGAAATCCTGTGTAACTGACAGGTGCTCCTCACTAATTCCCGTTGCTGCATTTCCGTGCCCCAAATCTCTCTCTGACTTGGCCGCCCTCCTCCCTCCTAGGTAACCGTCTCTTTCACACATGGTGGTACACAGAGGACACAAAAGATGGCCGACGTTGCTTTCGCGCGTGCCCTTGTAACGTGAAACCAAGTGCTTCATTAATCATTCATCTTTAATAGATTATGCAAATTTCAAGACATAAAAATCAACAAGATCAATAACTGTATGAATTTTAATTGGGAGCAGAAAACATTTAAAGAATGAATATAATCTCATTGCTCCATTCAATATGAGAGCATAATTTATTGATAATTGGATCTCAGCCTAAGTGAAGGAGATAATTTGCCATATTTTTTTTTAAAACTTGGCATACATTCCTATTTGCAGGGTTTGCTTAATGGCAGAAAAAACATATTATGCGCTAACAACCTACACCCAATCAGAGGCTTCATGCATTAGTTGAGAAAATAAGGTAATAAAAGTTCACTGGTTAAACCATATCAGTTTAATTTAGTGCTTATGATTCCCAGACACATTTTTAAATGGCTTTATAAAGTATGTTGTCATAATCCACTGCAAGAAAAGTTTTGCGTGTTCACCTCCCCATTATTCAATCTGTGGCCCTCACATGTATCACTTTAGGTGGGCCCCAGGCCCCCAGGTGGCTTTGGAGGCCACCTGCTATGAGTGTGCTCCTTGGAGCGAGACCGCTTTCATAGGAGGAGCCCAGCATAAAAGACAAAAACACACCTTTCTTCTCCTGAGGCCCAACTTTCTGGGGCAAATCTACCTCCCACATATTCAGGAATGAAAAAGGGGTCTTTCTTTTCCCATAGCGCTGTGGCTGGGTTCGGGTATAAACTATAGGGATCATTTGAGAAGGGCCACTGCAGTTTTCAATCATGCTGACCTCCTCTTTACTTACTCTGTCACACGCACACACACACACACACACACACACACACACACACACACACACACACACATACATACAGTGGACTCATTGACTTTGAGACCTACTGCATAATTATGGGAGTTTTATTAAAAGGCTGGCATATTATTCTCGAGTCAGTGTGACCATCAGTAAACCTAACCTCTCCTGGGAAAAAGCTTCAGCCGCCACTATGAAACAATATTTCAATTAATGAGACAGCCATCAGCCTTGACAGCAGACAGAAAGAAGCTATAGTGCAGTACACAGTGGGTTATGTGATACAGATAGTTAATACCACAAGATATTCAATACACTGCACCTGCCATTACCTGTTGGCTCTCAGTGGAACTTACTGTTGAAGCACCAACCATTTCATAAGTTGGAAGAAAACTGTAATTTCACTCATTCCCCCTCTCTCTCTCTCTCTCTCTCTCTCTCTCTCTCTCTCCACAGCATGAGGCAGCCAGCCAGCCACTGTGCTATTCCAGCCACTGTCAATCAACAGGCTATCATAGCCTTTGATGACAACGTCGTGTCACGGTGAGAACAGCAGCTGTCGCTTATGAGAAGTGCTCCCAGTCAATCTGTTAGCGGGCCAATCCAGGCAAACACAATAGCCAGTTAGAGGCGCCGTGTGAAATGCCTGTAGGATTTAATGGGCTCAGATGATATATGGCCTCAGTCTGTCTCTCAGAAATAAACACACAGAGTTCCTCAAAAGTGCCCCAGAACAGGTTCGTTATATATATATATATATATATATATATATATATTTAGTGGGAGTGAGAAAAGCTGATGATCCAATAATGATGCAGCAGCAGATAAGACATTATTAAGAGACGATTTTTCGACTTTGGACAATTATGACAAAATCAAGTACTTTCATGTTGCTACTCTGATGTTTTTGAGCATCAGTGTGTACACTTATACTGTCAGGAACTATGTTTGTGTGCTGATTTCATACTCATCTAAAGTAGAGGGTTCCTTGTGTTCATCTAAAATACCAGATTTAGGGACAAGTGTCTCAAATATTTTGGTGCTAATTGGGCTCGAACGTGCAGTGTGTTTGTATATTCAGAGATCATGGGAAGTAATTCTGACTGTTTTTAATGTGATTTGGTCTCAATATTATTCAAATAAGAGCATTTTTAATTTCTTTTAAAACATGCCCTGAGGGGATTTTTAACACTTAACACCTAGAAGCAGGTAATATAAATTAAATACCAAACATAACTACACAAACCTCTAAGTGATAATCAGTGCTATTAGTTAGTGTTTTCCAGTGTAATAAAATGGAACTGGGAGTTAAGAGAAATATACAGTGTGCTGTGAGTAAATTCAGGAGAATGGCAGTACAGAAAACAACCGTGTTCATAACTTGCCCAAAGTGCACTTATAAAGCCTTTACTGGTTGTAGAATATGTTGGACTGCATTTTATGACACCGGGAATGTGATCAAGTCGTATTTGAGAAAGGTTTTGGCAGATTGTTACGGAAGCAAAAAGTTTACAGTACGCAGCACAATGGCACTAGTAGTATAGTTCAAGAGAAACAAGAAAAAAACGTGTAGAGCTGTTATGATATGGAACCGAACAGCAGCAGCGTACGAGTAGAGGATGTTTGTTTAGTATCAGCCACTCTGCTCCAGATGTCTCTGACCTGACACGTATGTTCTCTAAAGATCAATGTGGCGTGAGACGGGTCGTACCTGTCACAACAGAGTAGCTCTGGGAGACGCTGGAGGCGAGGTCAGAGCTGGCGCTGGTCGAAAGGCTGGGCTTCACGTCTTCCAGGCCAGCGTTCAGGGAGGGGAGCGAGTACTCGTTCGCCTGCAGACAAACAACAAATGCAAAAGTGTGTCAGTGGAGTGGGGCGTGTTTGAGAGGCCTTCAGTTCCCGCTCTTCATACAGATTAATATAATCTCCCTTTGGTATAGATTATGTCATGATCTGCTGCTGAATAACATTGAAACCTGCTTCTGGTGCAAGGTGTTGAGAAGATTTCCCTGCCAGAAGACAAGGAGTGTATGAAATGTATTGGTGGGGAAGCCCTGGTGACTCTGAGGCAGCTGTCTGTGATCCGTTCAGTGTTTCCTTCTGAATATTTCCTCCTGAATTCTTCCCCATCTCCACCACCCGACCCCATCCCGTCCCCACACTCCCCGTGCTTTACCAAGACCTATGATGTATGCATGCATTAGGGCTTGTCTGCTGAGAAAGGCAGAAAGGGAGAGAGGGATGAGAGAGGGATTGGGGAAAGGAGTGAAAGGACGGGGTGTCAGCTGGCTCTTTGTGCTCCACTGCAGTCATCCCTGTGACCAGTCAAGGGAGGAGACATTCAGGGCTTTGTTACAGGAGAGACATGTGGTGTGGTTTTTAAAGGGGAGAACAACCTCAAAATCAACCTTTGTGCTTTGCCTTCCAGGAAGAATCCATAAAACAAGCTTAATAAAAAGAGAAAATGAAATGATAGGAAAAGTGTTTATAGTTTTGTATCTTTTTATTTTATTATGTTTTACTTTTTTGTTGTTTTTTTTCCCACTCATTGTGTTCTGTTGACTCCACATTTTTGCTTCTTATTTTGAAGTGCCGGCTAGAAAACTCTTTAGTCTTCTTGAGTCTCAGGTCAAAACTCTGCCGGCAGATTTGATGAATCTTGTTTGTTAATAAGATAAGACTTTGTGACCCCTCCGACTGCGCATGCACACGTTTGTGTCTGTAAGTGTTGCGTCGGGGTGGTGCATGTGTGCATCTGTTTGTCTCAGTGGGACGGTGGGGGTCCCTCAGGGGCAGGCTGGTGACCCCGGTCTTGTCTGCCTCTATCCCAGATAAACTCTAATTGTCTGCTTACAACTGTTCCCTGGCACTAGGCTGGATGTTCCTCTCTATTCCACTGGGCCTCCGCAGCACAAGAGCCATTTTGTCATGCAGATGGGCTGTGGGCAGGGCTGGGCAGGGCTGGGGCGGAGGGCGAGTGGCGAGCACAGTGGGGCCTGAATGACCTGACCACATGGCTGCCAGAAGTGTGGGAGGGATGAGGCCTATTCAGCCTGGCCTCTTCAAAATGGCTTTTTAATGCCTTGATGCAGACACCAGACAAGCCCCTAATAGCCTAATATCCCACCTTTTCACCAGTTTAAGAAAAGGAGGGGGCGCTGGAAACGGGGAGAAAAAGGAGGCACACAGAACGAGTGGAAAGCGGCCTGATTAATATTACATTAAATTAAAACTGATTTTTCTGGACCATTCTGACGCCATTTTTCTCCCCCTCCTCCACCTTCTTCTTGCCTTTTTAATACCTTCTCCTCCACTCTTTGTGATTGCAAGTCATTTCCAATTCGTTTTGGTATTGATCTTGCCGTAGAAATCACTTTGGTAATTAGCTGCATTAGGGCCTGTATAGCAGGCTGAGGGGCTGTCCCTCTGATTTATCGCCGCTGTAATTCCCCGCGATCGCGCAGAGATGAAAATGAACTCAATTAGGGCACTGCTAAGGTTGCATGGGCACCCACATAGAGTTTCAATGTAAGAATTAATAGTCTCTTGTTGTTTAACAGTCTAATGAATGTAAATAAAGGTTATCCGCTGTAATAGGCTGCAGGCTTGTAGGTTGCTTTGAGCAAGAAGTTGCTCTGGGTTTTTTGCTGTCTGTGTTAGTCTGTTGCTGCTAATTCATTGTATAACATCATAAATCATTTGGAATTATTTTGTTGTAGTCTTATATAATTTAAATACATACATGAGGCTGACCTGAATATCAATGCAGGGATATGAAAAGCATATTTTGGCCGACCTGCTCCGGTTTGATGTGCTCTGAAGTTGGGAAGACATCAGGATACGAAGGGCGCTCAAACACACGGTCCAGGGCCTCCAGCTGCTGCTGGGTGAAGGCGTCTGCTCGCAGGTGCTTCCTTAAACTCTCCACACTGCCCTGAGAGTCGCTGCCTGGACCTGAGCCATCAGAGCCATCTAGAGAAAGAAATAAAGGAAAGGGAAGAGGACGGAGAAAGGAGGGGCGGCGACAACACTGTGCATCAGGGCATTGCTCCAGTCTATTTGACATTAGTCTGTCAGCATTGCAAATGTGACATAGGGATGAGGAGAAAAAAAAACATTTTTGAGCTCAACGGGTGTGAGAGTGATGGCAAAAGATGCAGTAGTAAATTCATGGCGAACAAGCAGCATCTCTGTCTTTTTATCTGGAGTCCTCACACACACATCCAGGCCGTCAGGGAGGCAGCGCTGCACCTCCCACCAACACCTCCCTTCACGGCCACCATCAGCGCGGTCATCATGTGATAGGTCTATGGTAATTGATGGATTACCTTCAGTGCAAATATATACTTGTAAGGAAGAGCGTGTGTTTCAGGGGGAGAAAGTAGGGCTGGCGATTACATACAGAGCCTCTCATTCTGCCAGTGGGAAATGGAGAGCCATTATTTAACTGTACTATTTCCTCCTGAACATATTACCCGTCCCTCTCTCTGTCTCTCTTTTTCTCCATCCCCCACATATTGCCTGTCTTCTGGAAACCAGAATGGAGTGTAGGGACGGTACTCAGGGCCGAATGAGGACGGGGCGTCGAGGGCAAGCGTATGCATTTCCTCACTCGGTCACACTCTATATAAACAAATGAGCCGATGCCTCCCTCGTTCTCCTGATCTCTGACCCCATCAACTCGGCCACGGAGCCCGGTGCTCTCCCTCTGCACACTCATCGAGTCCTGAACACAGAGAGAGAAAAAAATCTGCAGCTAAAACCTTTAGCCGGCAACCCGGGAACCACCACTCTACTGCCTGCCACCCTCCCTTCCTCCCTATTCCCCGCCAACAGCGGATGAGGGCTTTAGCTCCCGTACAAATCTGTCATTCTAAATTTGCAGCAGATTATGTTCTCTCCTGGGTGAGCCAGCGGTGATATATGATATGCAAGGCCGCTATTGATTGCCTGATCCGCCAGCAGAGGAGGGAGGCGAAATGAACTTGGAATGAACATCATGCCTCAACTCATTGTGCGTATAATACTCTACTTAATCCCACATTTTTCTGTGCTATGGAATTCAATTGATCAATCATGTTCCACTGATGGTACCATTTCAGGGGCGTTATTGCCATTCTGCTAGGCTGCTTGACCTTTTTTCAATGGCTGAGGCCAGAGGATGAACCTGACTTGCACCAAGAAATAGATCCATGGAGACAATGGAATAGAGAACTGCAACCGGGTATGAGTGTGTTTAAGGTGTGTGTATTTCAGTGCTAAAATGTATTGACATTAGCTATGTGTAACATTTAAGAGGTTTTTTTTTTTTCCTCAGTGTTTTTTCCACCAACAGAATATTTTAACAAATGTTTATTTTCAGACTCTCCCTTGAGCGGAGGGTTGGGGGTTGTGGTAGCAGGGCAGTATTAGTGTTGATGTATGAAACTCAATTGTTGTCTGGTACGGAGGAAAATGGAATCATTAATTACCTCGTATCAGCTGGTCTGAGAAGAGGCAAGCTAGATCAATAGCAAGTGTTTGTCATTCACTATGGAGGGCCATGCTCTCCATACCCAGCACACAGCAAAAAAAGCATTCCCATCACACCATATTTTTTGGCACAATTTTGTAATTTTGATGTAATCTAAAATGTCTTTTATTAAAAATCGTTCTTTTTTTTAGAAGTTTTTAACCATGTATTCATTATTAATTTCCCTAAGGTTCAGTAAGGAAAACCAAAACCTAACTACATATCATTACTATACAACATTATTTATCAAATTAAGGATACCTATAATCTTGTAATTTGTCACAGAAGAATCTGCTTTTTGTTTATTTATTTGTTTTAAATTTTTAAATGTGCTCATTTCTTTTTTAAACTTTGTATTTTGTCTCTCTATTTTTTTTATTTAATTTTTTTTTTAGATTTAAGCAATGAATGCAGTTTGGTTAGGGTTGGGAAAAGATTTTGGTTTGGTTTAAATAGTTCTCTACTGACTTTTTTTGTAGTGAACCCAACCCTGGTGTTTTTTCCTAAACCTGACCAAATGCTGTCTAAAACCTCAGCACGGAAAGTCGAAATGCAGGGAAAACAAAATATGTTGTCTGTAGTGTTAAAAAAACAATAGAAGATAGATATATTTTTTCATCTCTGCCTCAGAGATAAAATGTGCTGAATCGTTGTTACGTACTATTTCTTATATACTTTGATGATAATAGGTAAATAAATGTCAAAAGTGCTGTTTGACTCATACTTTCTAAATATTTGATAAATTGTTACTATGGATACATAGGGTTACAGTATATTTATACGATCGATTTATAAATCTTACACTAGAAGGAATCGGATAAGTGAATGCATTCTAATGTGCAGAAAATGTTCTTAAGAAGTAGAACTGGAGCTCCAGTCATTTTGAATAATATGTTTTATCTCAATTATTCATAAAATTTCACATTTTGACCTCAGACTGTACCTTGAAATCTATAGTCAACTGACACTTTTGATTTAATTTTTTCTGATTAATGGCCCAAAATTTGGTGAAGTTTCCTTTTTTTTGGTTCTGAAGTGTTGATATTGTCCATTGTTTGGAAAAAACACATATAATGGCAACATTTAGTTCTGGCAAATTATTTAAATTAACCTTTATATTTATGATGGTCTTTAATGGTTGCGTACATTATCTTTTAACATGTGAAGCTAAATTAAATAGCATTTTTATTTATATGCTATAAAAACAAATTTTTTTTTCACATTCATACTCTAAGTCTTCAGTTATGCATATGGATATGATGATACATCAAATTAATGTGGTCAAAAATGACCAATTTGGCCTTTAAATGGAAATAATAGTAAATCATTTATTTTCAAAATTTGCCATTAGAAGTTCATGTTTGACATATATCATAAGCTGGCTGCAATAAATCAGATCTGTCCTTTGACAGTCAGCGTGTCAAGTGGAGTGTGAAGCCTGACTGTCAGAGTGTGTGTGTGTGTGTGTGTGTGTGTGTGTGTGTGTGTGTGTGTGTGGCTCATTGACTGGCTTGTTTCATTTTCTCAGTGTTTCTTCAACCCCTTTGGGTGTCTCAGCAGGTATTCTCTTATCACTCCCACAGCCCCAGCTGACTGCGTCTCTTCGTTTTAACACCAGTCTGAGGAGACAAACTGAGATAAAAACAACACTGTGGTCCCCAATGACAGTCACACATCATCCCTACAGGAATTTACTTTGTTATAAATTCTCCCTTTGATCAGTCTGAACCGACTGGTGCTGCTTGACCTCATTATGTCGAGAAGCTATAGATTTTGTCAAACCCTTTGCCTCACAGGTTGTCAAGCTGTAAAAAAAAGAAGTAACAGAAGAGACTAAGACTTACTATGAGAGGTAATCAGACAAATGTCGCGGTAAGTCTTAAAAACTACTATTCAAACACACACATTTGCAGCTATTTGCACACACTCAGTCCAATGGCAGTAGCTACTGAGATACAGACCACAATGATATCAAAAGCTGTTGTCTCTAAGGGGGATGTTACGTCCTTTGGTGGCACTTTATGTCCTTCTTTCATCTCCCTTGTTCCTGTGATAAGACGACTCAGAATAGAGAGCAAGGAAGAGAAGGGGGCTTGTTTGAAAGGCAAATGAATCTCTACACACTGCCTGGCTCTCCCCGTAAATCAATGACATGGGGTTTCCTAGATCAGAGGCTGCGAGTCGATCGTTTACTTATCCGTCCTCCGCTGATAGGTGAAATGATGCTATCGCAAATTGTGGATCATTTGTTCATGTTTTTTAAAAATGCAGCAGCTGAGCTCAAAGACAAAAAAAAAAGAAAACAGAACACAAACAAAGTGGTATACCCAGAGGGTGAACACTCCTTCCCTGTAAGCTAGCTATATTTATGAAACCTGTGAAGCGGAAAGGAGAGAGGTGGGAAGGGTGGGGGAGAGAGAGAGAGAGAGAGAGAGAGCAACACTGCCATGGCTGTTAAGATCCTGTTATGTTGTGGCGTGTTTAAGAGCTTTATTAATTCGATTTAGCACCACCAACCAGTGTACTGACTGTCAGCAGGCAAAGTGATGGTTATTTGATATTTGCACTCACTGCCAGCAGCACTGAGGCCTTGTCAACGGTATTTTTGAGCCACTTGCTTGTGTTATTTAGATTCAAGGGTTCATATTAAATTATTTTGGAAGCCTTTTCATAGTCTCTCTCTCTTTTGGCACTATTTGCTGTGTCTTTGTATCTCATTCTTTGTCCTCCTTTAGCCTCCTCTGGACCAGGCTGTCGTTTAGCGTCGCCACCCTGTGTGGCGAGTATTTGTGGAAATGCAATTAACGTATCCCTTCTTTTCTCTCGCCTCTTTCTCCCTCCTTCTCGAGCTGAGTAATGCATCGCTCCATTAATTCTCGGCATCGGCGCCCATAATTGACTTTTCTCTGACATGATTCCTCTCCATTGAGCGAATTCCCTCTCCTTATATTTTTTTGTGAAGGATCTCATTGTGTACTGTTTACAACTCTACGTGGGTCGTGTGGAGTATTGTCGCTGAATGCAAATGGTTAACCCGCCAAGACTCAGAGGAGTAAAAGAAGAAGTGGGGGACGATAAGAAATGAAATGTTCAGGGGAGAAGAACGACAGAGATAGAGGAGCGAAAGAGGAGGAGGGAGGAATGCAGTGTGGACCCTTTTGTGTCCTCCTCTGCTGTCGGGGCCCTAACAGCTTCTTGTCTCTATGTTCCGCTCGGTGGCCCCTCTCAAACCTGGGCTTTTCTCTCTCACACCCCATCAGGGCCATCATGGTGCTTATGATTCCATTTCTTTCTCTCCCGCTCTGGATGCATTTATTTTCTAAAGTGATCCTCTATTGACTCATTGTCGTGGACTGGCTTGACTAGTCAACCAGTGTGGGCGCAGGTTAAAATCCATACACTAACACCGGGTCGTATGTGTTAAAAGATCCTCACTGGACTATCTCCAAAAGGGCCAAATATCAAATTTGAACAAATCAAAACAGCGACCGTATTCATTTTTCATGAGCTATTGAACAGGGTTGTTAGTACGAGTGTGTCTGCTGTGGTGTGAGATCGCTCTTTTATATCATGAATGAACAACCTGCTATTCTCTTCTCCGCGCTCACACACTCATCAGCTCCTTCCACACTCATCCCACACCCACGCTACAATCACAACTTATGACCTTTGCTTTCTCCATCTAATTTATCACTGTAGCTCCCTACTGCCTGTCCTCCCCAGAGCTCCACTTCATGGGCTCCATCCAGGACGTGGTAAGCCAGCTATGAGAAGAACACACAGTTAGGTCACTTCAACCTGTCTGCGCACGGCAGCAAGGTCAGGAGCAGCCAGTCGGAGTGGAAAAGACTGGGAAAACACTGAATTAGAACAAATATGTCCTGAAAACACGACAAATTAGACCTGGTGTTCTATGTCTTACAAGGCTTTCACGTGACATTTAACACACTGGTAAGAGTCGAAGGACTGTTTCCACTTTTTTACTTGACCAAAGTAAAAAGACACAGGCTCCTGGCTCCTGTGGTCCTGTGAAGGGCATTTCTACCAGACGCTTGTGTGCAAAGCTAACTGCACCTCCTTTCATATTAATAGAATATGAAGAGTATTAAACAATTCTAACTTAAAATAAGATAAATGACAGGACGTTGAAAATAACAAACATTAGCTTTGCTCTAAAGTGTTTACGATGCCAACAACAGAACTCCAATCATGTCCAGGCTCCTTTACTGTCTGTCGTATTAGTAATGCTAAATTTGCTGTGTGTGATATGCGTTGTCTTTTCAATGTGTTATTATTCATTACTTTTAGGTTGAAATGTGCTAAAATGTAAAGAAGGTGCACAAATAAAACTCTACCCTTAATCTCCCTCAAATCATTAAAACTATGTATTGTTTTGGAAATACAAGCAGTGGAAAGTACAGATGTCTGTGTTATAACCTAAGAAGTAAAAAGTAAAAACTAAGTGGTTGAGGAGCACACAGACACCTGAATACTCTGCCTAAGCACCGCGCTAACTAGTAGCACTTTGTTACTTTCCACTTCTGGAATTAACATGAATATTTCTTGAAAATAGCACAGATTTCACCAGGTACTAAAATGTCTCACATTGTAATTAGCATCTTTCACAAATGACTGCACTGACCAAACTTTTTAAATGAGTGCATGGACCTCCACGACGCTGCACGATAACGCTTGACAGTCACAGCAGTTGTCAACCCCGGCCCCTCTCTGTTTTTTCTTGGCTTCCACTTCCACCATAGGTTTAAATGACTGAGTGAGAGCATGCTGTACAACAGGCTAATTTCCCCACTTCACTATTAATGCATTTGGCAGGAACAACATTCCATTTCCTGTAATGAGATACACAAATAAATCTGGCTATGGATAGATTTGGGGTGGTGGCGGTGGTGGGAGGAAGTGGGACTGAGTGGTGGGGGGGCAAAGGAGGGGGTGTGCATTGAGACACATTCTCCCAGCACTGGCATAATTGGTATCAGTGCTTGCAGACATGCAAACCAATCTCTCCACAGATAGGGCTGAGGCTCTGTCTTTTTTCCCCCTTAAGGCTATTTCTTTTGTCTTTTCGATAGCTTGCACATC
>JAPQRQ010000008.1:24348172-24362820 GCA_037367365.1 Apogon talboti | reverse complement strand
CCTCCCTGGCACCACCTCCCTCTTCTCACTCGGAGGCCACTGTATGCACCAGGCTGTGCCCGTCGTTTATCACACTTCGTACACCGGCAGAGAAGTCCCATAATTCAGTATACTTTCAGCCAACACACACTTACAGGATAAGACTGACACTGTGTTTTCTAATCATCAATAAACTCTTTAGGTCGCTCTGCTTTTCTGTACTCTGAAGTTCTGAATCATCTTGAATTCTTTCTAAACCACAAATGCTATATATTTGGATTTTAAAAGGTGAGAACTATAGTAGCTCATGTCTAAATAAAGGACATAAAGGACTGATTAGATAGTGAACAGGAGGACTGACATAATTCATCTAGAGCTCAATTTAAAAAAAATTCAATAAATGGTCCTCAGTTTTACATAAACCAAATAGCATACAACAAATATATATATATATCACAAAAATCAACACAAGCTTGAGGACACATATAATAATGTGATTTATGTCAGTCGGATTGTCTAATTAGGATGATTTAAGATGAATTACTGTGGTTTTATCATACAGGAAGACATCACCAGATGTATTTTTTTTAAATTAAAAAAAGGATGAAAAACTTTTTTCAGTGATAAATTTTTGTTGCAAGGAAAAGAGTTATAATGTCTATGTGACAAAGACCAACTACACTGTTGCTCATAAAGTTGGAATAATTTTGTTTTCAGACACATTCCTCTTTTTATTCCTATTTATGCACATTAGTAATCACCTTTGACCAGGAGCAATGATGACATACAAGAGTCCCAGTTACACTTTATCTAGCAAGAATAAATCACTTTGTCCCAGTCATTTGATGATTAACTTAATGGGTTAAAAAAAACAGCTTGGCTTAATGATAATAAGCCACTATTTTGGGCTTATTCAGATGTCTGATAAAGGAATTGCATGAACATAAAGAGGGTATTAAAGTGAGATTATGTTGTGTTATTAGTATCAGTAGTGTCAATTTATTCTTGGTTTACAAAAGATTATTTAATGGCATTTGTTAATAATAACCAAAATAATGGATAAAGCCAATTTTCTGGCACATAGAACACTAATTTTATCATATTCCTATGTTGCATGTAAATGGTCATACATAGTGTGTTTAAGTTCTATTTTTCTTTGGAGAGAAATGGATGGACAAACTAAGACAACAATTGAACAATATGTTTCCTGCCTGGTGTCTGGATGGTTTGTTGGAAATCTGGGCTGAGCGACAGCCAGTATCATCATCATCAACTCTTGCCAGCTTTTCATATTTAAAGCCAGCAAGGGTTTAATTACCAAATGATGACAGTGTCATATGGTACCATGATGGCACAGAATGAGTGTGTGTAGTGCACGGACGTGTCTCTCCGTCGCTCTCTCTCTCTCTCTCTCTCTTCCTCCTCTTTTCCTCTCTCTCTACGGTACGTGTTTGTTTGTTGCATGCCATGGTGAACCTTGACGTGTTCACATTTTGATAGTAGGTAGCTGAAGGGCCTGAACAGGGAGACAGACAGCGGGCAGGAGGTGTTGGGAGAAAAAAAACACAGTAAAACATCTGTAATTTGTAATTCCCTAGTATTCAATGGCTGCTCATGGATTAAAGATTAAAATCTATTGTCTTGACAGATGGGAAAGAGAGGGAGAGAAAGAGAGAGGGTAAGGAGAGGGGGACACTCATGCACATCCCATTTCCATTTGTATATGAGCAGCACAGTTTGGCTAATCACAGTGGAAAAATAAGCTGTCTGCTTGCCTCACTCTGGGCAATGCCACCATGAGCCTTAATTCCAGCTGTGGAGACATTAGAGACAGAGGACTCATTCCGCTGTGATGTGACTGTGTCAGGCTGCAAAGACTAATATTCCACTGGGAGTAAAGCACAGAGATGCGCTGTGATCAGCAGACAGGAATGGCTGTGTGATGCAGCAGCTCCCACCTTCCCACATCAAACCAGCTGTGAGGAAATGAGCTTGTTCCGGTGGAAGTCAAAAAAAGTCACTGCGTGGACGGTATCAGGTGGAAACCCCTTCATCAAAACGGTGTGCATGTTGTTGGAAACTACAGCTGGTCTTTGCACAGACGGTTTCAGTAACACAGCGAATGAGGAAATGTCAACTACCAATTTAAATGTTTTTTTTTTGTTCCTTTTAGTTTTATTTTAATTGCGTTACAGACATACAAGAAATGGTCAAACCGGCGAATACAGCGAGCACAAATCGCTAAATGGATGAGTTAGAATTTCTTGTTTAGTCTGTGTGGTCTGCACTGAGAAGGCTGCGTGTGCATGAGTGTGTGTGTGTGCGTGTGTGTGTGTGTGTGTGTGTGTAGGGGGTAATGGTCTGGTCAGTGGAGTGAAGCAGACCACCTGAGAGTTGTTTTTGGGCATTAGTGTGTGTTCTCTCTCTCTCTCCCTCTGTGTGTATGTGTGTGTGTGTGTGTGTGTGTGTGTGTGTGTGTGTGTGTGTGTGTGTGTGTGTGATATATGACACTGGCCATCTGAAGGAGGTACCTTGCTCTCCCTCTCCAAGCTGCATGAAAGGGAGCTGCTGAGAAGCCTGATGAATTAAAGCCTCTCTTCAATAAAACATCAGAGTCTTTCAGTAACACACGCTTGAGATGCCCCAGTAATTGACTTTTGGACTTTAGGATTTACATGAACCCTCCAAAAGCAGCTTACCTGTGCAGTGATGCCCCTTGAGTCCGCATCCATTCCCTGCTGATGTGGATTTCCATAAACTCATACAATCTTTCTCATTTTTTTCTCTATCTGTTATTAATGCAAAACTATCCACTGTAGATAATTTGAGGGATTTATTGAAGTGTTTGAAATAATTTATCTTGAAAGAGAAATCTTGCCAAATAAATCTTAATCCATAGATGTTTGGCACAGTACAACTGTAACGTAGTTTGCCTGCAGGCACAAATGAATAGCTTTACAAATAACTTTACAAAATTAGTATAGTGCTCTTATTTTATTCAGACAACACCATACTTGAAGTTATATGGTAAATTTAGCAATTTGTATATTCATGTTCTACATCATATCAAGGTTCAGTATGACAGATTTGCACATGTTGGCAGCCTTGCAGACTGTTTTGTGCTCCATTTCTATGTTAACACATGTGTTGGATGTCTACATCCATGCTAAGAGCCTGAACAAAAATATAGATTGTTTTTATGTAGAGGAGTTGGGGCGATTTTCCAAATGTCATTTCTTCTTTACAGCACAAACAATGTACAATGCACCTGGCCTGCAACTCCAGCTGCTGTTAGCTTAGAAATGGAGTTAGCTAATGTGAATAAATGACTGGCAAGCACAAGCACAAGCACAAGCACATTGTTGTTACCTATTGAACTTTTAAATGTTATTCCCTTTATCAATGTTTAAGCAAATAAAAGATGCTAAATGAGACTTAAAGAAACACCTTAAGGGATCCTGAAATAAGACACAGGACAAGTACAGTATATTGGATGTCAAAAGCACACATTGGTGCCTATCTGTCAGACCAAACATTATTCATTGCAGTTGGTCATAGGAGCCCAAGAGGCTTTGGTACCTTCTTGTTCTCTCACTGCTAGAACCCAGAAGCTATTAAAGGGGGCAGGGCTGGTGCAATGTAAGATTTATTGGTCCATTCCTCACAAGTGCCAAGTAACATTTGCTCCTTACATCTTTCACCATATCTGAAATGTGAATTCTGAGTGCTGACAAGCTTCTCATCTTGTCAAGAACAAGATACAAGGATTATAATATTACACACCAGAGCATATAGAAATCTGTGGTTTGCAGGCACAGTGGCGGACAAAGTTGTGAATTTACTCTTCATCTCGTACAGCACATACAGTAATAAACTCTTTAACAAGACGGGAAAGTAAGAGTGAAGGAAGATCTATGGGAGGGGCAGAGTAGCTTGGCAGATTTAATTAATTACTGCATATTAAAATGTTTGTTTACAGAAGTGAGCAGCTACAAGAGGTCCGATGTTAATTAATTTAAGGCGTACTTCCCCCAGCCTCAGCGATGTGTCACAAGCTGCAGAGCTACTCCCTTTGGCAGGGACTCTGCGTCTCATTGGATATCCATCAATTGCTGTGAGGTGTGTAAGAAACAAAGATGCATGGTGCACAAATTAGACCCAATGTTAACATGATTGCATATTAAGATTTCTAATTAGCAGGCAGACGGAAAAAGGTGAAGCAGCTGAGGAAGACACAGTGCACGGATGGCCCTTCAAAGAAACACAGCAGCTGAACATGAGTGTGTGTCCGTGGGCCGCTTATTTCCCATTTAACTGTTGAAATTATGGACTGTCTAGCTGTGGGTCTACGCTGAGCAGCCTGGATGCCAGTGTCCAATGTGTTTGTTGACAGATGCAGCCGTTGTCACAAAGTCAGACTGCTTAACTCATCTGCTGCTTCTGCTCGGTCTCTAGAGGTCCCTCTGTGGACAATGATGTATCTAACTCCCTCTCGAGGTCAGCTGGACTGAGTCCAGAACATCACCTGCAATCAATAGTGTGGGTAAAGCAGGCCCAACTGAACGCATGTGAGGGCAGAGACTCCACTCAGAAACCCACTGTGGGACACAAAGGCCTGCATGGCCCATTGCCTTACTAAAACCAAACCACAGCCAGGTTGGACGCACGACACATTGGTGTCTTCAGGAGAGTGGAAATGATGACAGAGGCTGGAAGAATGGTCACACTGAAAAAAACCCAAAACTACACAAACCCTCCATGTTTTGCTGACATTCTGGACGTAGAATAGAGATAGTGAGGCTCCAAAACGAGTATGTTTCAATGGATATGTTAACATCTTTTGTCTAAGATATAGTGTTTCCACCACTTCACTGCAATTTTCAACCATCTGAGATTAAATTTGTATGTTATTATTTCAGCCTTAAGCATTTAAATAATGTGTCAGTATTTTACTGTGCAGGTGTATGTGGTTAGAATAAGGTAAAGATGCCAGGGCTTAACATAGATATTTGACCAAAAAAAAAAAATATTCACAGCATACTGAGTAATATTTAAACCAGAGTATGACCCTTTTCTAATGCTATCCAAAGCTTTTTTCACCTGAATGTAAAAGCTTTGAAGACAGTTCCAGTCTGGATTTGGAGGTTTTTAGAAACAAAATGTCTTCCCTCTGTTTTTGAGAGTGGGCTGTCTAAAACTACAGAAACTGTGGCTGTTGGTATGTGTGTGGACCATAAAGGCAGGGCTTCTGAAAATAATGAGGCTGCATGCTGTGTAGTGGTAAAGTTCCAGGGTTCAGTTTTATGTAACCTTCAAAATGTTGCAATCAGTCATTGTAGATGTATTTTACTAGCTAAGAAATAAAACCAACAATGAATCGTTCTGTTATTCAATACTTTTAGCCCATAATATGAGCACTCAATCCTAATCCATTAATTTACTACTAAACCAGAAATCTTTAAGTTACTAATGACAGTGTTTCACTTCTCAGTGTTTTCGGCATCAGCCGACTGATTGTTAGTATTTGTCAAGTAAAATAAGATCAAAATGGATGTTTGGAAGACAGCCTCATAGTAGTAATACATGTTTTCAGACAAAAAAAAAAAACGGCTGGCTTCGTTTGTGTTTCAAATGTAAATGTAATCTGAAGATCAATTATAATATAAGAGTTAATATTTGGGGCAGAAAACAGTAATAATAAAATAAGATCCATCAGCATGTTAATTCTGCTCCGAGAAACAGTGAGTGTTTGTTGAAGGCTTCATGAGGACACATCACAGCCACTATGAGAGAGAGAGGGAGGGGGACAGAGAGAGAGAGAGAGGGGGGAGGGGGAGAGATAGAGAGGGAGGGAGAGGGACAGAGAGAGAGAGAGGGAGGGAGAGGGAGAGAGAGAGAGAGACAGAGAGAGAGAGCTAGAGAGCTGCAGATCCACAGAGGGGCTGATCATTGAGCTGAAGAATGTGTATACTGGTGGGGATGCATGCAATTATTTCACTTCTTACAGTCATTATTGGCCCCGCTTGCTGTACTGTCAGCGTCTAAGAGCCTTACATCTACACGTGGAGCACCAGTGTAACGTTCCACTGTGGCAGTCGAACATGTGTTCCCCTCAAATTGCTATTTTACGTCTGATCGTGATTATCAGCCAGAGCACCAAATAAGGGCAGGGGTGTCCTCCATCCCATAGAAGCAGACAACAGGATGAAAAAAACTTACAGGTTAAGAATCTGTGTTTCTGTCAGTCTGTCACCTACTATAGCCTTGAAACATGCATTGATTTTATATTTATTTTAGTCAGCATATGTGTAAGAACATTTGATTTATTTTTTTCATTTTATGTTGTTGTCATCATTGTCTAAGCAATTTACAGAAAATATGTCATTTATATATGAAGAATCTTCATCTTTAATTTTTCTTCTGGACTTCATCTCCTAATAATAATAATAATAATAATAATAATAATAATAATAATTATTATTATTATTATTCTTATGTAGTATTTTAAATGTATTTTTAATTTCACTTAACTATGCTTTTCACTGCTCACTTAGTTTGAGTAATCCTGTCTCCTTTGATTTCCTCCTCATCCTAAGGTAAATAATACATGATAAAGTGTTGAGCTGAGCTGAAAACTGAATGGATAGTAAAGCGTGCTGTACCTCCACTCTTTCTCTTTCACACACACAAGTGCAGATACACATCCACACCTTTTCCCGAGAAGAATTTGACACAGAAAAACTAACCCATTTATCCAATATACACTTGTGCAGCTTCTGCCCAAACAGCCGCGCTGTATTTTTTCTTCTTAACTCTCAGCTGCCGACAGAGCTGCGACTGCTTCCTCAATCAAGACCTCACGGTGCAGACTCCACTGCTGAAAATGCTGATGCCTGAGACACACGGAGGCTGGGGAAAGTGGCAGATGCTCAGCTGTGTGTGCTGTGTGTCTGTGTGTGTTTGTGTGGATTTCTACTGTAAGTGGGATTTGAAGAATTGGCACAGTCATCTGAGCAGCGCTCCACAGCTCTCACAAACAAATGAAGGCCCACCGCCTCAAAGTGAGATTGATATCTCTTTCTGAACTTCACAGGGAATGTTCTGAATATGGAGAGGGGTTCCTAACTCCCAGGGGACCACAGGGCGCCGGCTCGCTCCTCTTTTCCCCACCTCCATGTGAACAATAACAGAAAAAAACGACCCTGCTTCATCTTTTGTGTTCATCAATATTCACTCATTCATTGTACGTTGTGGCGGCTCAAATCTCCACAAACACAAGGCAACGGATGGGCCTGAAATCCACCATGTCGCAGGGAGGAGGATGTCTGGAATTGAGTTTTGAATTAAAATAGAACAATTCCCAATTTTTCTGGACTGGAGGCAGAGCCATACATTTCACTTAGCGACTGAAAACTTTTCAATTTGTGCGGCCGGTCCTCAACAGAACCCAGCCATTAAATAGGTCAAGGATGGATGTTCCCAGGCTACACCGCTCTGCGAGTCAGACAAAGAAAGTTGGGCCCACGTTTGCAAAAGATCATGTGTTTGAAAGAGAAGAAAATGTCTCCAACTAGGGGCTTATATGCAAAGGCAAATAATGTGTAGAATTGATGTATGAGTCAGTTTTATGAGGCAAAAATAAATCTGTCTGCTTTCAGTTGGAATAAATACATTTAGTTTCAAAAAGGTAGGATGGATCACGGCCAAACACAATGATTATCACCATATGCTGACGTTGACAGAGCTGGCCCTAATATGACGCACCGACCTGGTCCTGCATGGGTCACAAAAGGCAAAAGTTTACGACACTGAAGCAGCAGACCTTTGAACATCTCTCTGTTAAATTCCACCTTGGGAAATATAGTGATATGTACTGGGAATTGTGCATTTAATCATGCACAATTGATGCTCACTGGACTGTTGTTTTTTGTCATGGGTGCACGTAGATGCTCACAGGATCAGGATCGGTCTCGAAGAGCACAATGTGACTTGATTTATACCATCTAAAAACACGAAATATGGAAAATGTATTTTAATTCCATGTGTCTCTCTTAGCTCTGTTTTTTAGACATGCATGCTTGTACTCACTATTGTATCATCAAGCACATGTACAAGTGAAGCTGATCCTTTTAGCCCCCTTTTAATCCCAATCTCCCAAAGCCACTTCATAATGATCTCTCCCTGAAAGGTAAATCAATTATATAATGACGACAAAAGAACCATTTTGTCATAAAATGGTAATTAGTTTGGGTCCTGACCTCCCTCCTGGCACCTCGACTCCCCCAGCTGAGGACCGGGGCAGGTCCGCAGTCCACACTTAACGACAGGCAGGCGTAACACACTGGCTGGGCGTTGTGGGGCCTTTGTCTTCATTCAGGGGGAGATGAAGTTCGCGCTGCCACGTTTATCAATCATAGAGGGGCTCCAGCTGTTCCACGGGCTTCGGCCGGGCTTTAACAGCCGGCCTTACAAATTGTCTGTGAATAGCAAGGAAAAGAACAACCCCCCCCCAGCCTGACTCCCCCGCTTCCACTCCCCCAGGAACAGAAACACACGTAAACAGCATTAGCATCAGCAGACAAAATAACACAACCACATCGAACAGCACAGGAGCAGCGTTCACACAGACCCACATACCAGCCCACCAGTGCAAATGCATACAAAAGCTGTCGTCACACACACATTATGCCTCTTATTGTTGATGCCTGGTGACCAATGTTTTTCTCCAGCTTTTTCACAGACATGAGCAGCCCTGCCGTCTGCTCTGTGCAATTACAAGATAGATTAACAGCTCTGGCCTAACACCGTCATCATCACCTTGGATGCCTTGGAGGAATCTGAGGATGCTACATTCCTGGATAGAAGTATGTCCAATTACAGCTTAATGAATGAAGGAGAGGCATACGACTGAACAAATCAGACACACCAGATTAATTTAGACTGTGTTTTTCTCTCAGATTCTTTTGTCGGAAGGGCCTACAGCATTTACAGTATAAAGAATTATGATTTTCTGTTTGTATGAATGGTCTGTATGCGTCACATGAAATGAAAAGTTACATGTGTCAAAAACACAGATAGATGAACATATAAATGAGCTGTTCTCCAAGGTCAAATACTGATTGCATTGTTACTCTCACATGCCACGGTGTCAAAGTGACCCACGCTCTCACTTTTTCATCATATTCTGCACATCAACAAAATAGCAAGAGAATGAAGTGGAGACAAAAAGAGAAAAAGAGAAGAGGAGCGAAAGAGGGAGAGAAAGACAAAGAGGCAGCAGGAGAAGAATGAAGGCGAGAGAGAGAGAGAGATACAAATTGATCGTTTGGTGGCTAGATCAGTCATCGTCATCCTGGGCGGATGGATGAATGTCTTTGATGGCCACTGCAGGTTCAGGCACGGAGAGCGTCTGAAAACAAGAGAAATTGGTTTGGGCCCTTGGGAGAGGAATCAATGTGTGAGGGGCATGTAAGTGCTGCGCTGTTGTTCTGTAGAGGGCTTTGGGGGCTGGCCCAAGTTTGAGGGGCTGGAATTTGACAGCTGGATTCGCTCTTGACATGTTTTTTTGGGTTTTTTTTAAGCTTCTCTACACCTTTTGAAAACCTTAAGGATTTTTTATAAAACTGGACAGGTTGAGGCTTGAGGCCTTTAGACACATGGCTCATATATATGTGTTATAAAGTTTTTACCATATTGTTAGCCTCAGTAACAGCTGTATAACTGCTAATGGCATATTTTTGGACAAATTGTGATATTGGTGTAACTTTAGTCTCCTAACACTGCTGCTTCATTTTATGCAGATATCACAATTTGACCAAAAATACAACTTAGGCAGTTATGCTATGAGGCTAACGATATATTGCAATAAGCTCACAGCTCGGTAGTAAATCTTAACATCTGCGCAGAGCCAACTTTTGGCGGTATTATTCTTCCAGGCCGCTGTACTCACAGGGTTTGTTATTTAGTTTTTTTTAACACTAATGGCTGCCACTAGCTCATTCACAGTGGCAGTAATAGAGTTTTATTAACTGATTAGTCTCTATTTTCAGGGAGGAAACAAGAATCAAAATCTCATACTAGTTAATGGGGCCGTTGTGGCTTGAACAGTTATATCTGTTGGATTATGATTTTTCTGCCAGACAGTGTCTTTGAACGATGATGCAACCAAGTCGACTGTGCTCTGGTAATGAGTCATATGACAACTCCTGGGGTTTCTCCTAACTATCCAGGCAAATGTCAGCAGTCTACCCCCCATTCCCTTTGATGACCTATTAAATATTATGAGGACCCCCTCCTGTGTGCACTGTAGTCTCACTCATATCAAGATGGTGTTTAATGCCCATGAGACAAACAACAGACAGATTAAAGCTATTATACCCTGCTGCACTCCCACATTCACCCTCTGCAAAGTGGAGTTGTGATGACTTGTTTAATAGTTTTGTGGCTTAAAACCTGTTTGTGCAGTAAAGAAGAATGCTCCAAACAGCATCTGGAAATTTATTGCGCCGTAATCTGTTTTAAGCAAAGCCATCGTCACTGACCTCTGTCACATGTTATAGATATAAAGCACTGACTGTACTGTACCTCCCTCATATCCAGTAGTTGTTATTAATATTGCCACTGAAACCTAATCAACTTCAAATACTGCCTGTCAGATAGACAATATATTAAGACAAATGATGATTTTACACTCAGCCAAATGACAGACCTCACATTTTTGAGCATGGTGATTTTCTGGCTTGTGAGTCAAGTATAAAGAGCTAATTATATGACGATCTGAGCAAAAATAACTTCTCATTTTCAAGAATAATGGGACAGAAATGTTATAGATTAATGGCACTATTTATCTTTTTTAAATTTCTGTCTTTCTCTGGTGATGGCAGCGCTCCCCAAGGAAAATATTCATAAAATGAAATTGAAGTCATAACTTAATAGGTTATTAAAATTTTTGAATGCATATCACTTCTCCTTTTGCAGCGCTGTAAATTTAAATTGAAGTTTGTGGCGTTCGGAGACACCGGCAGGAGTTTTTTATGGTGGCACAAGAGAGGGAGGACATGCATCTCTGTCAGTGGGGTATTTGCTATTCTAATTTTATGGCAGGCCAGATTATCGGGCAGGAATGTCAGTGCGTGCAGGCAGACTGCTGACAACACCTCAGCCCTCAGCCATGTGTTTCCATTAGACAGAGCCCGCGTCCAGGGGTTTGTTCCCTCTATTATTTTCTATTTTTGTCTTTTATCTTGATTTAAACTGAGACTTTCTGCATATTCCTCTCCTGTCATTTCTCGCCCTTTCCCACCTCCACCCCCCAATACTTAGACTCTTTTTCTATTTCCTCCCTCCCACCCATGAGATGTGTTTTTTCTCTTCGTTCTCACTCCCCTTTCTTGTACGTATATCTCCTCAGGGGGGCTGAGGTCTCTACAGAGATGGAGAAGAGGAGCTACACAAATCACATGGGGTGGGGGTGTAGAGCAAGTGAAGGTGGGGCACCTATCTTTAGCCTACAATCTATGTAGGGACTCAGTATCAAAGAAGGTAAGATGTATGGAGGTGATTGAAAGAGAGAGGAGGGAGTGATGGAGTCAGAAAGGTCCATCATCTCATGGGTGGGAGGGGATTTTTCCTCAAGGTCAGGGGGCAAATTTATTTATTTCTCTGGAAGTTACAATGAAATTTTACTGAGTACTTTACTCTGATGATGAGAGGGATCAGTAGCCATAAATTTGACTTGCCATTTGGTTCCCAGTGATGAACCATTTATTATGCCGCCTTCAAGGACACAGTGTGGTATTTGTATGATAGTGCTATTCTATGTAATGATATCCATTTCATTGTGCCATATAACACAAATGAGAAAATTAAGAATAAAACTGCTCAGCGCAGTGCAGGTCTAGCTTTATTCATAGCTATCTAATGGGATATGTACAGTAAATGTCACATGATATTTGTGATGCCCTTGTCCTGGCTTTACAGTTGCGGTTAAAATGTTGATGTTGTCTTGCTTTACCAGAAGGATCTTTGGGAAGCAGATAGAACAGGGGAGAGGTTGAGGTAAATTCAGTTTTTTTCTAAAGGTCACACAACACACATGTAACATGTAATACAAGCAGACTTTACACCCAAAAATGAGTGTATAGGATTTGATAGAAACTGTTCAAACCAGCGGCCACAGTGTGCATATGATCTGTCGTTTGTCACTGAAGGGTCTGCTACTGTTTTACCTCAGTGGACTTCTGTCTCCGCAGGTGACTGGGGCAGATATCGATTGTACAAATTTCAGGACATTGGTACCAGGGAGAAGAGTTTGCATCCTGACTCCCATAGGCTACAACAGTGTTTTTGATGATTAAGGGCTGGGGAAATATTTCAGTTTGGTTTACATATTACTGAATGTATTGTAAGTCATTTTTAATGTGCATTAAACCAAGCCCTGGTATCTTTTCCCAGTCAACATCTTACACCTAGCCATAAAAAAATCCTAGCCATAAAAAATTGTTAAATCACATATATACAACATGGCATGAGGTAAAATGATCTAACATAATGTGCCATGATGTCATGTAACATGACCTAACGTAATGCAACACAATGTAATGTAACACAGTTTAACACGACGCAGCTCACTGTGACGAAACATAGATGTTTAGAAATACTGTTTTAAAACATAAAAATATATGTTACATAGTGTAAACATGTTAAAATAGTTAAATAAAAATGTTTTTTCTGCTAAATGGGTCAGGAATGTGCATCCTGACTCTAGATTTTAATACTGTAGTTGCTTAAAAAGCACTCAATCAAGTGTTGCCAGTGCTTAAATCTAGCCTTAAAATTTGTTAAATTACATATAAATGCAACACAAAGTAGCGTGAGTTAACAGGATATAAGATAACGTAACATTAACGGAACGTAGCATGATGTAATGCAACATAATGCACCATTACATAAGGCAATGTAACGTAATGCAACACAATGTAACACAACACAGCTCATTCAGATGGAATGGAATGTACCATAATGTAGTGAAACAGAACACAGATGTTTAGAAATGTTCAGTTCAAACATAAAAATGCATGTAATATGATGTAAAATAAAATGCATGTAATATGATGTAAAATAAATAGGTTGGGGGGTGCACATTCTAGTAGTTTGTTTATGATTAAAAGGCACTTTGGTGAGAGTATGGAAAATACTGCACTTTGGCTTAAGTATTAATGAACACATTGTGAATCTTTTTTTTTCTTTTCTTTTCATGTTTGCATACATTTCTATTAAACAAAGCTCTGGTGTGAATAGTGTCAAAACCCAACCATAATAAATTGTTGATTGGTGTCAGTTACATATACTCTATATAATTTCTGAGAAAACAGTTGGAAAGCACCGACAGGGCTTTAGACATCACAGTGTCCATATGCACTTATGCATACATATACATTTTTTTCTTTCAAAGACATATTTGTGGTTTGCAGAAATGCACATCGGCATCTGGGCTGCATACATTCATTCTACGACAAAAATGCAATAACCTCCAAAAACAACAGGTTTAGCTTATGTTTAGATTCTCACATTCATTATTTAGACAGAAGTGTCTTTTCATCCTTTGTACGCTGCCTCTGAACACACACACACACACACACACACACACACACACACCTCCAGGGTCCTCAGAGGGCGCCGTCAACTAATGCTCTTTATTGATTGGCCATTTAAAAGCTGCTTGTAGCCTTGGGAGTATGTTAATGCCGGGAGGCCCCTTTCCCCCGCGGCCCTCCGGTCCCCGGGGCCCTTGTGTCAATTCCTCAGTGGGCCATTATAGGGAGTTCATTAATGGTCAATTACTAATATCTGACGAGGCTCATTTTGTTGGAAGGCTCAGTAACTGGTCAGCTGTCTCTTCTCCTTTGTAACCATCAAAACAACTGCCTTTCTGCACATGCCTGACATGATGAGGCCACGTTATTACTTTTTGCAGCTTTTGTGGTTTTAATGTTGGTGATTTGAATCGTATTTCGGGGGGTGTGTGCGCAAAGCTTTTGAGACAGGGAGGGGTGGCAACAATACCTTTGGGATGTTTTTCTTCAGTAATTTTCGATTTCTGTTTAGAGATCCTGCATGGTGGAAACCTTAAAGTATAACATATTGGAGCGTTCACATGATCCTGACCTGTTTATGTGAGGAGACTTGATAGGTTGTCAGGCCCCCAGTGAGAAGAGCCCCTGAACGAGGCAAGGCATCCTTTGGACTGCCGGGCTGAAATTTGTGGATAATAAAAAGAATAAATCAGACGATGGGGCTGAATATTTCATTTGTTATCTATATTCCTTGTGGGAAAATGATACAGAAATGTAAAAACAGCAATTTCCAAGCAGCCCCTGTTGGGCTAGTGCCAGAGCAGAGGGGCTGTTTTCATGTCTGAAGATAAAGTGCATCTTTTCCAGCCTATTCTCTGTGGTATAAATCTAACAGGCAGCTTATACATTATCTGTTCCACTGCAACATACTGGAGTTTTGCATAAATGTTATTGTAATATGTTATTATTTGCAAGTCCCCCCATCTCATTTCCTGCCCATCAACATTTGTGTTTTTCTGTCTTACTCACTCTTTCTATCTGCAGCTCTCTCTCTCTCTCTCTCTCTCTCTCTCTCTCTCTCTCTCTCTCTCCCAC
>JAPQRQ010000008.1:24327391-24341138 GCA_037367365.1 Apogon talboti | reverse complement strand
ATAAAATCATGCATTTAAAAGTTATTAAATATTGTCTCTTGTCCTTAAAGGTGCAAGCTTACTTTATGGAAACAGAAAAAACAGTACACCATCAGCATTTCACTGGGTTTTAAATCCACAACAAAATGAATGCTGTTTAATGCTAAGGTTGCATTTAGTTTTTTTTCTTTTTTTTTCTGTTGATGAGGATAGAAGGAAGCCATAATTCACTGGTGCTGCTGAAGCCAGAGGTGACAGAGTTTGCCCACAGAGTTTGTGTTTCATCTCCTGGTTTCCTTTTGTTTCACGTGACTCCATCCGGAGGGGTGGCCTCTGATTGGCTGTCACACTGAGCTGTTCTACATGACCTCCCATAACCTCATCTCGTTTCTCTGAGGACTCCCAGGAACCTTCGGCCGACCCTGCTGATGAGATGAAGATATTTTTACCTCAGTTGACTGAAACCTCTGGCTGATGACGGCTTTTGTGTAATCACAATAGCCAGGAGTTGATTTTGACGGAGCTGTGTGATTCTTTGAGTATTGCTCTAAGAAAAAAGAAAAATTTGACTGAAATGAAGCGCCTCTGATAATAACACCTCGTCTTGGTGCACAGAATGGCTTGGCCCAACTACTTCCTGTTTTGCCTTTCTGTAACTGAATTGTCCAGTTAAGATATATAAGGCTAATATAAAGGTATTGCTCCTAGTATCAATCTATTCCATGTGATTGCCCCTCATGATGGGCACAAAATCTATCCAGTGATAATGGCATCCATCTCCACCTTTATATTGCATGTATTTGTTACCTTTGGCCCAGTAGCAATAAATCCAATCTAGTCTCCTGGATGTGGACCGCTGACCACTGCGAACTGGTCAAGGAGAGTGGCCACAGTTCATTTCACATCAACGCCCGTCATGATTACAGACAGATTAAACACCCCCGTCCATCTTTACAGCCTCTCTCACCCTATAAGCATAAAGTCATGCATATTTCACTGTACTTTACAAGTTGCAATTTGAAATCATTACTTATTAATGATTTATTGGATTACGACTGATACAGTACACATAGATCAGCTGTAAAGCGCTACCCAACATAAGTCATGTTAAGTGATAAATGCAATTTTTGGGAAATAATTAACTTTAGAGACAAAATGTGCTAAATCGTACATACTTTGATAAGACTAACTGGAAAACAAATGACATAACTGTCAGTTGGCTACTGTTTTCGAGACATCTGATGAAGTGTTACGACACAGGCTTATGTACATTTAGAAAATAGAGGTATGAATCTGACACGATAGAGAATGTGCAAAGTGAATGTAAGTTAATGTGCAGATAATGTTTTCACTCTGAGACAAACGTTCCTTTTGAGTAACACCCATTCGCTCATTAATTCATAGAATTTCACAGTTGTTGTGGCATTTTGCTTGCAGACCGGTGTTAGCAACATGTGTCTGTAGAACAATTTTCATAAGAACAAAAAGTTCAAACAGTATAATTATAATTTCCTGCATTCTGGTCATTTTTTCCCACCAATTTGTGCTTTTTCTTTACAATGGAAATATTATCTATTTCCAACACTTTTACAAAACTGCTCCCTTCATGAGATGCACATTTCTGAAAATCCAGCATAAACTGGCAAAACATGCACATTTATCAACTACTGATAAAAAATACAGAAAATCATGATTTTCATATGTGCTTGTATGAAATGTCTATCACTATAAAAGCACATCACAGCAGTAAAAAGTAAAAAAAAAAAACAAAAAACAAAACTTTCACTCAAAAATGAAGACGTGTCCAAAATTAGCAGTCTGACTCATACTGAACTGTGGTGAGTCCATCCAGTCAACAAATGTTTTAGAGCCAAAAAGTATTATATTGGGAATTCATTTAATACCTATTTACTGTTTTTCATGATCAGACCCTTCACTGGGGGTAACACACACATTAACAAGGACATGTTACACAATTATAGATGTTAAATCTAGATGAGAGTACAGGTTTGTAGTGAATTAACCAGAATTAGGCGTCTTTCTTAAAACTAGTGGAGTCTGCAGCAAATTTCAAATGATCACTGAATTCCAGAGATTTGTTCCTTACACAGAAAAAAACCATCTGGGTGTTTAACAGAACTGTCCTTTGCATCTCTGATGGATCTGCTGCAGCTCTGTCATTTTCTGGTACATTTAAGTGCATTTAAAACAAACTATGACATGTAAATGGAAGGACGAGAGTAATACAATAATAATAATAAAAGCTGATGATCGGTGTCAAATATTAGTGCAGTACAGAGCAACTTGTTATTTAAGAAACTGAGCTCGACTGTGAGTTGTGAGCACTCAGGACTCTCATCAACAGTGATTTCAACCTATCACGACCATCCCCAGGGGAGCTCTAAGTGGAGCAGATGGTAGATAAATAGCATGTGAGGGAAAAAAATTAAGGAGTTTTACAGGATTTTCATCAATTACCTGGACTAATGTATCAATATAGAAGGGAAAGCCGTATTTTTAATGTTCCTGACAGCACCATCAATATATTATTAACTGCAATGTAAGACATCAATCTTCATTTCCAAATTCAACAAAGGATGCCACCACAGCTCCACGCCCGACACTAAAAACTTCTCCCACAATGCACTGTCAGTAAGAGGCCCGCTCTGCACTTCCATGTATCACACGACCATTTCTGTCACAGCCCTCATGCCGCGGCCTCTGGTACATTCCATAATAGCGGGCAATGAGCGAGTCATTGTCCTGCATTAGCATGTTACGGTACAGGGAGTTAAAGAGCCCAATTTCATCTCTACCCCACATCCTTCTGATGCGGTTGGCTCTGATGGGCTGGCAGGGTAGTCCTCTGCTATATGAGTGTACCATACAGCAGTACGACACGCCTTTTGGAGCTCGATTGCTGATTTCAGAGGTATTACAACTGTGTTTTACCCCTTGAGCATTGTGACTGAATGAAGGATCTAGTGTCAGTATGGAGAACCTATTGGAAAAAAAGGCCTGCATCAAATGATAATGATATTAATGCAAAAAACCTGTAACATCACTTAATGTCATACAGACAAATGAGAGAATGAGAGGGGCAGACCACATTAAAGCTGACGTTAAAAACTTCCAAACATGAAGAAGTAAATACATGAAACACGAGTTTATGACTGTTTCACAATATAATATCAGTCTCCTAAACGGTGAGAAACTGAAGTCATAGACACGCAGCAGATACGCCTTAAGTGAACTTAAGTAAAACAATAAAGTGTTGGAGTAGAATAGTAAAATAATCAAATACATTTTGGCTTATGAAGGAGACTAATAATTGCACCCTGTAGCATTGATTTTTGATTCATTTATTTATTATTTAAGGTCAAGCACATGGACCATGAACTGCAACATCCCTGTGCAGGTGAGATATGAAATAAAACCAGAACAACAACTTACTCAAGTTGAAAAGAGAGAAAAAAAATAAAAAATAATAATAATAATAAGCCCTATATCTTATGAAGTCCAAAAGTTGTTTTCCATGTCCGTACTTTAACTGTTCCTTCCTTCCAAGTCATAATTAATATGTTAAGACTTCTGTAATTAAAATGCTCCTGGTGTAAATGCAATATTCAACAGTTCCTCTGACAGTGATATATTCTACAAGGATTATCCTCAGTGATTTTGACTTGCTAATTAATCAACATTATTTATGATGATAAAAGAGAGAAAAAAAAACTTGGTGATGAACAGACTGCCTCAGCAATCATGATACACTCAGCCAAGTAAACTTGTAAATGTTTATTATTCAGTCCTCCACTCTGTCATGAGCTTCAAAATTCTGTAGCTGTAGTGGGATTTTTATTTGACTTTTTTACTGTGTGCTTTGGTGTAACATTTTGCATTCTGGAGACTTACCTTACACGTATCTATTAAACTTTTTTTTTTCCTATTTCACATATTGTACATTACTGATATAAAGACATACTTTGTGTACTTAGGTGTGTTTGGGTCAGGGGTGGGAGCTGTGCTTTCTCTGATTTGCTCCTATTAAACTGAAATTACTCTCACGACGGCCCGTTATCTTTAATTGCTGCAACAGAAAAACAAGGCCTAATCTACAATTTTAAGTTGTTCTTCTTGAAATAAAGAAATATGCACACCCACTTCCCAAGGCTTCCAGGCTTAGCCCTGCCCATTGTGTTTTTTCCGCAGTTTGTCTCTATTCATTTGCATTTTTATGCAAGGTTAGTCGTGGGGGGCTTCTATTACTGCCATGAATACATTAAGAAAACCATTAATCACGTTCGGTGTAATACAGAGTGAATCAGCGACACACCTGTCCTGTTCGCTGCAGGCCTTGTTACTTATCACTCACAGTGGGCAGGACAGGGACATGAACCTACGGCGAACACATCCAGACCTGCCCCCTGCAACATGATGGATTCAGTTTAGTCTCTTTACAAAAAGTACTTTAAAACTTGTCTTGGCACTCAAAGTATTCTGCAGATTCCTGTTCCCTGCTTAGCACTAGCGCTATTTGACAGTTTTGTCATTTTACTTTTATATTTTGTGTTTCTGAGGAGCCATATTTGGTTTCACTTCTAAATAAATGCTTTATGCAGATGTAAAAAGCTGCATAATTCCTGATCAAATCAGTCAAATCCTTGAATAAATAATCATTTATCATATGCAAAATGATGATAATCATGATTTTGGGTGAATTCTGAGGCATGAAATTGGTTGAATCTTTTGTTGCCCACTAGCTCCTTAATTTAACCTGTGGCTAACAGCTTGAATGAAGGTTGAAGATTTTACAACCACAGCATCAATTACAGGCTCCTAAAATGCACCCACACCAAAGAAGAGCTCTATTTCCAAATATCAGGAGAACAACAGCAGGAATTAGTCAACCATCAAGGAATAAGCAAATAAACAGACAGCACAATGTCAGAGTTCTGGTGCTGCTCCTGAAGTTGATGTTCCACCTACCTTTTCTGTTTTTGTGGAAGGAACATTAATCTGACGCACCAGTGAAGCTCCGTCTGATGTGAAAATGTAGATTTTTTCTGTTTTTTTTCCCCTGCTACTACTGTCTGTCTGCTACTGCAAGGAAGAGGCTTCTATCACAGTAATGATAATAAATGGCAGCTAATGGGATGACCAAACATAACAAATGGAAAGTTTTAAAGGTATGGGCCCACATTAAATCTGCAGTGACATCAGTCAGAGCTGTAGCTGAGTTCAACAAGAAAAATGTATCACTATCATGAGTAGAGTTTAGAGTTATCAGTGTTTTTAATGAACAACCACATACCCATGTGCAGTACCATGTTATTTCACTGGAATGTAGTATAAAGGCCAGTGTACTGCAGTACGCAACGGAACGCAACGCAACAAAAATTACATTTTGATAGAAAAAAGAAATTGCATGTTTAAGCAAATGATGAAACTGAAGAAAAGCTTTTTGACTGATTTAATTAACCCTGCAAATTATCTAAATATTGTCATTTCAGTTTTATTGCATTAGTTTGTTTCAGTCTCTACTGAAATACTTAAAAATGAATGCAAACATTAACAGGACACTGAATTACATGAAAAAACAAGACATGATTGCGTGGAAGCGCTATAGTTTGCTCCGTGTATAGTTTATACCCTTTGTACACATGAAAACCAGCAGCTCTTCAGGTTAAAACAGCCCTGAAACCAAAAGCATCATTCTCTGTGCAGTTTCAAGAAGTGAAAGTGCATTTCTTTTGTATTTGGGTCTATTGTTAAGTCACATCATTAACTAATAATTTAATAAATTAATGAAGTTATTCTCAAGTCACCTGATGTAAATAGTAAACCTGTTAATACTGACTTTATTTCACATGCTCCTCTGTCTTCCATAGGCCTAAAGTATCTCCTCTAACGTGCAGCTGAGCGTACGTTACAGGGAATTTCAGGTCTTTGTGGGTTTGGCATTGAATGGAACTACATTTGTCTTAATGATCGTGCTCCTTCAGCTGATTTTTTGGTTTCACAATAATCAATATCAAAGTCGCCAATGGCAGCAATGCCCACAAAAGCGGGTGTGAATGTGGTGAGGCATTCTTTCTCTGCCTCGGCCTTGTCAATGTAACAATGCTTTTAGAGTTTGGCCCTGAGCATCTAAACACACTCTCAATCACTCCTGAAATCCTAGTAGGCCACACTTGGCTGCTATTGTAACTTAGATACAATCTCAATTTGTATGTTGTCTCTCAGTAGACAAGGGGAAAATAAATGGATTGATCTACCGTCCCAGTCCAGCAGTTAGAGCACATCTGTTTGGAGGTGGATCCATAAAAAATGTCACCACTGACAAATAAAAAGGTATGTTCACAAGTTTGTGATTAAATTGTTATAATATTTGTATGGTTGCTTAAGACACATCTAGTGCTTTCTGACAAATATACAAATTTATACTAATCATACAAAAAGAGCCGATGCTTCCAATATGTTGGGTGGTCAGGCGGCATATTGGACGGTCACAAAAGCCTTAAGGGTCCTTGGTTGGACTCCCTGCTGGTCGGACCGTTTACTGCATGTTATTTTTCTGCTCTCTGACCATGTTTCCTAATCTTTCTAATATCTCAGTCTGATAAACTATAAAAAGAACACCCTGAAAAATAATAATTCAAAAGCAAAGGAAAAACAGATGGACTTTCTGGACTGTGTTAAAGGGTCATGTGGTCTGATGAGTCCAGAATGACCCTGTTCCAGCAGGGTGAGAAGAGAGACAGATGAAGGGCTTACCCATCATGCCTAGTGCCTACAGTAAAAGCCTGTGGGGGCAGCGTTATGATCTGGGGTTAATTCAGTTGGTCAGGTCTAGGTTCAACAATGTTTAGGAAAAAGAAAAAAGAAATGTGACATTGTCTACGTTTATCAAAATGATACCACAGTGGCTCAGGCTAGATGTTACCTGTCCAGTCTATTGACTTATTGAGTCAAATAGTGTCTCGGTCTGAAAGCCTTTTTAATCCTCCAGACGTCTTTACCATCCCCCATTCACAAACTCTGAACAACCAGAAGTGAACCATTAACCTGTGACTGGGAGGTCGTCTATTTGTTGGCTTGTTTATCGCTCTGCAACATTACACAAAAGCACCAAAGCTACTGCACTGATTTTCATGAAACTTGTTGGAAGGGTAAGGCACGGGCCAGCGGAGGACACATCCATTAAATTCAATCCATTAAAAGAGGTGAATCCTGTTTTTTTCCCCTCCTTTTTCTAACATTGCGAGGATGTGTGATAGACTTGGAGGAACGAGGGGCCTTGGAGGAGGTCTGTGCTGTTGGATGAGGGTCGTCTTGGTTACACATCAGCGTAGACTCTGTTTCTGATTGTGATCAGATTTATTTAGATGGTGGTCCGTTGAAGCAGAAGGAGGGTGTGAAAGCCGTGCAGCCCCGTTTGGCCCCTCAGTGACCAGAGAGGAGGTGATAAATGACTACAACACTCATCCCTGTCAGCACTGGTCGGGGGGGGGGGGCAGCCCTCCTACCGTGAGCTACATCATCCTAACAACATTATTCTTTTCATGTGGCTTGTCGATAGAAGCCCTGTGTGATTGGCATGGGGATCCGCTCAGGTTAATTGGAAGCCTGAACTGTGTAACGGCACGGGAAGCTGAGCAGACATTGTCCCCCTTGTAATAACACAGGAGGCCTGTGTGTCTGTGTATCGATTACATCTTAGGTTCATGGCACCCATATGGGAATGAAATATCAGAGGACAGGTTATGGATGTTGCCATCAGTGGCAGTGGAGGAGCGGAGATGGGCCACTTGTACCGGAGGAAAACCCCTAAGTGAAATCCTTTACAAGTGCACATCATGAGCACGTCTTGATCAACGCCCCTATTGAAAGCCCCACTGATACTGCTCTGGTTAAAACCTGTTTAAAATGAACAGAACGCATTTAACTGCAGGTTTATGCACTTGCTTCATGCATGTGACAGGTGTATTTGGCCTCACGTCTGGACTCTGCGGTCACTGAATCCCTCTGTGTCTTCCTTTCATTTTGACCTCCCACTCTTCAGCCTCCTTTTGATCAGGGGCCCATAGCTTGCATTAGATGGAGGACACATGATCCCTCATATAAGAGGTAACCTAACACACAGCTCTTTACTTGGAAGCAAAGCTAGCAGCCCTATGGACCAGGCCACCCTGTCATGTGGTGAGATTAAGAAGACAGGGCGAATGACAGCGCTAATATGCAGAGGAGGCGGGTGATGGCGAGCCTTTACGTCGCCTCTGTAACAACAGATCTACTGATAATCCCTAATTTGCCTGCACTTTTGTTGCATTACTCCCCTTTGAAAGAACCTGTCAACTTTTTGAAGTGTTCATCTCTTACAAGAGTCACACTCTTATTATCTTCTCGATCATTCCAGGTGGCACCTTGATGCATTGTTTAGTCACCAAGGTTTTTAACAGGTTTGATGCCATAGCTCAGAGATTTTGCTTATTAATTTAGAAATTAATTACAAACACAAAGTGACATTTTACAAGAAATGTTTAGCATAGCATGAATTATTGTTGCTGTAAATTGGATGCAAGCGATGGAGTGCAAAGCCTTGACTTGAGCTCTTTGTGATTAATAAAAGAAGCTTTGACTTCAGTTTTAAAGCCAGTCATGATGAACGATGCAAAGGGATGAAACAAACTCCTCCTCTGGCTGAAGGACATGCTATTTTAAGGGTGGATGTACATTTTAAAAGACATATTAGATTAAGAGGAATCAGGGCTATCATTTATTGTATTTGTTGTCCCGTCAGACAGTTCAGTGACTAATAGCCATTGAAGGACATAACTTCAGATGGAGGTCACACATTTATTCAGGAGATTGCAATTTCTGCCTTTTAATATGCTAAACAAGTCAATATATGTCATAAAGTTTTCTTTCTTTTGCTGATGATCACATTATTGTGTGACATTTTGTCATAGATAAAATGCCTGCATTAGCAACTGCACAGGCAGGCAATGACTTGGACACCCTCACTCTGTTCTGTTGAACACAAACAGGAGGTCCAGCGCCGTCTCCTGTGGAGCAGAAGATCTGGATTCTACATGAGTGACTGAGACACAGCATCCTCCATCCTGCCTCTCATAGCCCCCTCATTGAGCCCCACAAGGCCCACCGCGTGGCTCTCAGCGCCGAGGTCCAGATTGTGCCACTGGGCTGGTACCGGACTGGAGGTGGGCGACTGAGCCCCAATCCATCTCCCGCAGGAGCCCAGTGACGGGAGCATCGGTTGCCCACTCCTCGGCTCTGAGCACACTCAGGAAGATGGATTGGTTGGCCAACTCACCAAAGGAGGCAAAGCATGCCGTTAAGAGCCTGTGCATCACTTGGCTGCTCATATGCAAAGTTTGATGAAAGAGGTTTTTCTGGGAGCGATGAATTAGGGCTCCGCTGTGAAATTAGATTTCTGGTGAAAACATTGCAAGGTTTAGGAGAAGCATTGTTTCCACACTGCCGTCGATCCCAATGGTAATTATAGATAAAAGAGAAATTATGTTAGTAATTCAGTGATGAATGATAGAACTGAATGACATATTAGGCTCCAAAAAGGGAGTGAAAAAAAGCTTTATGGGGACTTTCATGGTCCAAACAGTAACGACAAGAGGCAAAAGTATTTTATCTTCATTCATAAAATGAAATAAAAAAGACAACAATTGTCCATCTTCATATTATACGTACATCAGGTTATGTGTGAATAGAGAGCAGAATAGGAGCCATGCAACAAACAAATGGGGAGCATGTGAAATATTCTTCTGTGATGAAATAAATCTTGTGGAAAAATGGTCTCATCTTCAGGAACAGTCCAAATTGGTCCGTACTTCAACCTGATACACTGAGGATCTCGCCTCCTCCTCCCTGTGACCCAAACCTTAAACGGCAGCATGAACACTGACAAATTTGACAAAGGGAATTTGCTCAAAAAACACAGCCTCTATTTGGTCAGCCAAGCGGCAAATATGTCGGATGATATGGTTTATTAGGCAATCCATTTCTCCACAATAGTGAGGCCATCTGCAAAGGTTAGCGTGCATAAGGTTCGTATGGCAAATTCTATCTAATCTGGCTTCGAAGGGCTGCCGCGAAAACTCAGTGGCACATTTTTCATGTACGTACGATTTGGAATGCAAATAGAATAGCTGATGAAAGAGGTGACCTTCTAAGTGCAGAGCAGTGGGGGCTTTGTGGAATATGCAGAGGCAGAATAGAATAGAAAAGAATGAGTTACTGCCACTGCCACCTCAGCTGCATTGTAATATACGACTGTGGCTCAGATACAAGTGAACCTGGCCTCAAGAACATCTAGGTTAATCTGCGAGGATGGCACATCATGTACTCGGTGCAAAAAAATAGCTGGCTCGCAGAATTATATGCCTTTATGCACTGAAAAGGCCTGCAATGTCAAACAAAATACCTCCCAAACAAAGGATCTTTAATGATATAAATGCAGATTACTACAGTGAAGTTTATGCGTAATAGACTTTTCATATAAACTAATGGATTGCTTACATTGACTCCTGTTTGTTGTACTTCTGCGACAACTTAACATGAATTTAGATTCATTTGTGCCATTACATGGAATATTTTTGCATAAAAATAGTAGAATATAGCCAGCTTTGAATTCAAGGTTTGTTTAATTGTGAAATTTTAATTCTTGTACTGCTTTTATTGCAGTTTTTATGTTGTTAACTCTTAAGTAATCTGTGTTTAAGTATGTGTGAAAAGTGTTGGATATAAATTAGTTTTACTTCTTACTTACTCCTTACTCAGTCAACACCAATTGGTCAATATCACTGATAGGTGTAATTACATGCTCAAATAAAAGTTGGAGCAAGTTTTTCTAAGACATAAAGGTAATACTGTATGTTAGCAGTGTAGTGTACAGATTCCTTTGTCATACATAGTGGGAAACTTGAACACATAGACAAATGAGTGAGGTGTACCATGGTCATTCAGCCGTGTATGTCTCATCTGTAGCCAGCTTTGGCAGAGTAGTCATCTTCATTCCCTTTGTCCTTACTGCGGTAGGCAATCTATCAGCCTGGAGACGTGCTGGAGAGTCCGGCTGGCCTACTCACTCTCCCATTTGAATTGAGAACCCAGTTTCTACTTTACCGACAGTCCCAGTTAGACCAAGCTGCAATTGAGAGTGAGTGAGCTGTCCTTGATTCATATTACTGTCCCAGTATGATTGAGCTTCTTTGGTATCACCAGAGAATGGAGAGAAAATTGAGCACTTGACTTTGCAGGGTTGAAATCCCAGTACTGCATGTATGCATTTTCTCAGGGTTTTTCATGGGACACGCTTGAGGCGCATTCTTTATGCTGTGTTCAATGAGACGCACAGGCGTGATTAGGGTGTTGTTTGAGAGTTAGAACAAATCAGTTTGTTTTCAGCAGACTGAAACCAACTTTATTTAAATCAAATGGGAAATACTCTTTGGAATGTATACACTGCCCTAGAAAACAATGTTCTGTGTGTCCCGCTGACATGAAGTAAGTGGTCATTCAGAATAGATGGAAATCTGAAATATGCAAGAGGAAAAAAACGGAAATTTCTATGTCCAAAATGGCCTGATAATGTTGAACAAAATTACATGTTTGATACTTGTAAATGTAACTCTAATAAAATAAGTTTAATGTGTAAATTTTACTAAAGATAAAGAAATCAGCTGACTTCATGTGATATAAATCAAGAGACTGTGTTTCTGTTGATGATTAAATCAATAGGGATTTGACACAGACCTGTGGAAACATGCCTGTCTTATTTCACCCAGTTCCTCCCCTTCATCACCTCACTGGTCTCTGTCACCTGATGGAGATGGGCCTTTAGCCACGGTTTGATAGAGGGAGCCGATTATGATGCATGTCGATCATTCCAGCAAATATTGACATGGAAACAGTGAGAGAACAACCCCACGGCTCATAGCCTTTCTTCCCTACTATCTGCTGTGCTCACCAGCTCTGTGTGACACCCATGCACTCACAACATAAAGTCACACACACACCTACACTTCACAGATATTTGATGTACTCTGGTCTAACAGAGATACCTATAGCATTGGGAAGTAATTAATTATATGAAACGAGGTTTACCATTTATACACAAAATAAAACTATAATGCCGGACTAAGAAAAAAATATGTCGTTAAAGTACATTTGTTCATAAAAAAAAGTTAATGCATCCAAATATATACTATTCATTGAAAAGCTTATAGAAATAGAATATTAATGCAACACTATGAAGTATAAGATGGCTTACAAGGAGCACCTTTACCACTGTTACAGGCTCTACTCATTTGACTGTATTGATTGTAAACATTTTTGGTGGGTTCTTTGCTTTGAATGTGTGCTGCTTTTCAGTCCAATCATTGTGCATTCTTCTAAGCATCCTGACTCTGACTGTGACCTATTGACCATACCAAGGTGTCACCCTGCCAGGCAAGAATGCCCTTCATTGCTGGAAAATTTACCTCTGAAATCAAATATTTCAGTCTTAAAGGTTCTTAAAGGTTGCCTCACCCTCCCCTTCAGTGCCCACCAAAAAGAATAAATTAAATACTACTACTACTACTACTACTACTACTACTACTACTAATAATAATAATGATAATAATGATAATAATAATAATAATAATGATAATAATAATGTCCACACATTTCCAAATATATTCATGTATAGCCTATGTGTGAATAATATATTCCTTTTCTTCAAATAGAAATAGAACAGAATCCCTAAATCCCCTCTGATCATAAGTTATCTAAGACTGTTTTAGGACTTTTCAGCTTCAGTTTAAAACATTTGTTAGAAAAGTAATTAAATGCAATTAATTTATTAGATACCTATATTACTACCACTGGAATTTTAGCTTGTGACATTTAAAAAGTGACTTCCTAAGGCTGGAAATCCAGAACCAGATTGTCCCATTTGATGGTTTCCCCTCAGCCTCCGTCAGTCCACTGACTGTTAGAACTCTGTTCTGTGTGTGTGGTGAGAGGCTGATTGGTGGCTCATGTTTATTTACCTAAAACTGAAGGAAGAGGCTCTTTCCCCTGCCACACTGTCCTAATATGCCTCATAACCACTTCACCTCTTCCTGTCTTCTCTACAGCTGTGCGTTTTTTCTGTGTGTCCGTCAGAAACCATAGGGTTAGATGTGAAATACAAAGTGTTTGTTTTCAGAGGAAAAGCAGGAGAAGTCTGTCGGGACTGTCAGGACAGAGAGAGAAACCCAAGGAGTAAGAATGGAAAGGGAGGATGGAGGATGTGTGGAGGAAGCTGTGGAGGGGCATGTGCAAATGACAGGTGCGTCTGTAAATTCTTCATCCTGCATAGACTGCTAGGGCAACTGCTCGGCAGGGCACTCATCCATGACTTACAACTAATCCTGTTTGTAAGTTATTATTTATCTTCAGCAAAGTTTGTCAAACTCAGGCTTTGATTTCTCCCCCTGAGTTCCCTCTCGTGGCCCGCTCCCACACATGCTCCCCACATAATTTATGACTGCCTCTGGTCCTGATGACAGATTATTAAAAGTAGAATTAGTTTTTTGCTGGGGATTTTTCCTTTGGGAATTGGGAAGGCAGGGCTCTCAGAGGAAGGTCTCTGACGAGGTCTCCATTACTAATAGAGGCAGATTTTTTTCCTTCCCTGTGTGATGGCAGAGCGAGAAGACTAATGATTTGAATTTACTGTGGCAGTTGTCACGTGGTCTGGAAGCCA
>JAPQRQ010000008.1:24308812-24320984 GCA_037367365.1 Apogon talboti | reverse complement strand
CCTCTCCTCTCCTCTCCTCTCCTCTCCTCTCCTCTCCTCTCCTCTCCTCTCCTCTCCTCTCCTCTCCTCTCCTCCTCCTCCTCCTCCTTCTCCTCCTCTCCTCTTCCTCTTCTTCTCCTCCTCCTCCTTCCTTTCTCCCTGCATCTCCAGTACCACTGAGTGTCCACTGAAGAGGAACCCATCAGATTATCCTCTACCCGGTAGTGATGGGTAGGTGCAGCAGAATAGAGGGAGGGTAAGGGGTCCGTATCATGGCTTATGACTGCGGTGCCACCCTTGTAATGAATTCAAAAAATGCAAATGGCTCTCCCCATGTAAAAGTTGACATTGTCTCCTGTGATAAATTTTCTGCTGAGGTAAGAAACAATTTAGATGCGAATTACAAGCAGGCTCTTTGTCACTCCTCAATTCCATTTACATCCTTAATTAACCGATTCCCTGCTTGCATTAGCGGTAGACAGAAAGACGGACTCAAAAAAAAATATCTGGAGACACACAGACAAAGACAGAAAGGGACAATGACATGGAAACACACTAGACACTGTTACACAAAAGTGTTAGCATAGAACATTTAAACGTTTTATATAAATGCATGTCTGTCTGGCTTCACACATAGGTGCATAAGCCTTGATTATGGTGCAGGAAATGAGCCAGAAACACCATCCCATGTGTTAGGACCTGAGGGTTGATCAGCATCCCTGGGTCTGTGTCTCTGTTAATGTCATCCTTAACAGCATACTAAACACTGCAGGTTTGTAGACATTAGCTATGCCTGCTAAAATACTCATTTACTGAGCCTCCTCATCACACAACTCTCCTCTGCTTTGAATGACAGGCCTAAACATGCCATTCTATTAGAAGGCTTACTCAATAGAGCAATGTTCAGTCATTCGTGTCCCTGCCGAGTGCACGGCTTGTCTGCGAGACCCCACAAAGAATATGCTCAACGCGAGGTCATATATTACAGTTTACAATATGTGCCTGGTCTCCATGACAGTGGAGAGTCACTCTGAGCTTCACATCAAAGCCTCGACTGGCACACATGCTATGGCGTCTAATGATGTGAATATTCATGTTCAGTCCAAAGGATGACGATGTTCTGATTTCATGGTGCAAAGTAGGTCTTACTGTCTGATTTTGTTCTGCTATCTTTTAATGTATACATTCAAACAGTGGGAACTAATAGAGCATGTGGCAACTTTACAAAGCGACAGATCTGTGGGTGGCCAATTCATTCTGCCAGCTGACGGTTCCTAAATATGGTCTGCCAAACACAGTGTGGGTTGTGTGAATAAATTCACCGGGCAACTTAAATTTGATTCAGTTGTAGATTTATATTATGAATCCATATGTGAACATAGATAATATAGACATATTTACGCTGACATTCTTATCACACTTTGGTTAAGGAAATATGTATGTTGCATGGTGCATATATTTGCATTTTCTTAAAGATAATCAACTGTTTTCACAGGTGGGTTTTAGAAGACCTGTTATTTTAACTACTGATAATATAGGCCTTTATATCATATGAATGATGAAACCACACATTACTGAGATAAATATGTTTGGCCATGTTTGAGAACTTTCTGGGAAATGTATTCTCTCTCTTAACCCTTAAAGACCCACAACTATTTTTGTCACAACTTCCAAATGATGTTTTTGTCTTTTCCAAGTGATTCATCACCATTTATTATAATATTGTCCTTTGCATTTCAAATTTTACAGCGAAAATCAGATATTTTCTTATTTTTAATGTATTGATCATAGATGTTCATAAAAGCACAGAGTTAATTCAAAGGTTATGAGATAGAATCAGAAAAAATAGTGGCTTTTTGGATAAAATATACCATTAACTGAACATAAAAACAAATGTGTCCATCCACTGTCATTGATCCAACTCCATGGGTTTTACTGGTGAATCAATGTTGTAGAAGATGACAGTGTTTCCATGGTAACTACGGAACCTCTGAACGTCCACATGGGTCATATCTGATGACCATGAACAGATGAATAACTGTATTTACACCAATTATTGACATGGATTTACATTTATTGATGGAATTATTAATCATTTTAGATCAGCAGATGCTTTTGGTCAGTGGTGGATGTTTGGGTCTTTATGGGTTAAAGAAGAAAAAATTCACAATGAAAGAAGGGTCAAAATCTAGGCCCATAAATGTTAGTTATTTCAACCTGCTAAATCATCATCAAAAGTATGAAATCACTTTTACTGTCCTGTCCCTAAAGGGGAACTCAAACTCTCCATTTGACCCATCCTAGCATGTACCGGCAGGAACGGGCTGCTGCTGAAAACATCTGAGGATGAGCTCCAGATCTATGCCAGTACCGTGGACAAGGACTGGAAGAAGTAGAAGCCTTGATGCAGAACGAGAGCAAAATAGAAGCAGTCACCTTGGACATAGTCTTGGATATCTTCTTCTTCTTCTTCTTCTGATGGAAAAGCTGATTCGTCTTACATCATTGATAAAAGCTAATAATAATGATAAAAACACGTAAAACTTTAACAAATCTTTAGTTGTTCAACGTTCCATCAAAATCATACTTCACATTAAAGTGTGCTGATGAAAGAGTTGATGAAATATGGCTCTTGTAGTATTTGATAAACCTTATGAAAAAGAGGATGTCCACCTAGAACCAGCTGTCAAAACTAATGAAACTGATATAATATCACTAATGCTCATTAGAAATGCCTATTGGTTCTTCTTCGTAACACACAAATTTACATTGTATCTTTAAACCAAAAATGCTGTAAGTGTCAAAGAATTCTTGATAAAAACTCACCGTGGAGCCATTTTCGGGTCCGAACTGTTGCCAGTGTCAGAGGTCATTAGTTTGGTCTGGAATGTGCTGCTTCCCCTGTAAAGGGGTCAATGAAAAGCAGCTTGTTTGCTATTTACTGTACACACAATTGATCAACCAAACAATGACACAATTGACCACCCACTTGACCTCGCCTCATTGCTGTAGCCAATCACGCGGCTCTATTTTTTCTTACTCATATTTATGTGGAATTTGGCTTCCTCTCTAATAGGGTCATGGATGGACATGTTTTGGAGGAAAACACTTTGTTTATGCTGGTTCTTCATTGTCTACTGCTCTCTAATTGAATCTAATGACCAGGATCTGATTTATTGTGTCTGATAGGTTGTCTCCTTCCCATCAAGGCGTTTTTGGAAATATTTAACTCAACAAATATTTCTCTGAGCTCATGATGGACACCATTTCCACCCCTTTTTTTCTTACTTTGTTTGCTTCAGAGTGTGAACATTTCTTTTTCTCTGGGACTTTCAGTGCAGAGAAAGCGTACATATGACTTTCACACTGGGAAAACACTGTCATTACCAACATCAATCATGCACAATCTTTTCAGACATGTTGCTTTAATGTACCATTTTAAATGCAAAGTCTGGAGGACACGCCGCTGCTGGCCTCTCGTGGTGTAGGTATACGTTCTCCAGCCACTGTAAAATGTGTATGAACAGAGAGAAGCACGAGAGAAAGGATGCATTGTCTGTCTTTTGCTGTCATTAGGCGGCGTCTGGAGGATGATGTGAAAGCAGTATGGGGTCTAGGGGAAGTATTTATGACCCTGTAGGAAACTCGTTGGACTGCGGTGATCGCGAGGAGATAATGGGAGGGAATGGGATGCAGCGAGGTGTTCTGACTGCACCAACCAGACAGGAGAACAGCCAGGATAAATCAATGTTGGTCATTTTCCCTCTCCCTGCTATCACACCACTACCTCCCTGCACCCACGCTGAAACAGTTACACAGTCCATCATTAGTGCCCTTTCACAAAAAAACAAAAAACATCTGAATTGGCAGAATCACTAAGAAAAGCAAAGCAAATTGTATGTAAAACCAAATTGAGCAAAGTGTTTTTACTAGAACAGTTTGATGTGAAATGGCAGCGTAGTAATGCTAATTTGATTTAATTCTGACACAGCCGCTTGGATGACTTTTCTGGTGACATTGGGAGGCATACAAACAAGACTTCACCTCATTAAACAGGAACAAACTGAGGGGAAATTACACTTAGTTATGGAAATGGATTTTAAGCATGCAAAGCATTACTTGTACTGACTTTAAGCTGAAATATGAAAAACATCAGCGTTGGTGTTAGCATTAGGCTGTGACGCCAACGCCATTAAAGGGAGTGAGGATCAAGGTAAAACCTAACCTCTGATGATCAAAAGAGACAACTCATTACAGAAGTATATTGACCTTAAAGATGGCTTAATTTAATAAAGTACTATCTCAGAAGGTTGGAGTGCATTTTTATGGTTGCTCAAGTACAATGCACACACCGTATTACAAGCGCAGCTAAAACAGATAGATGAACTACAGCAGTAAATGAGGAGTCCAACTGTACTTTATTAGGGACGCTGACAAATCCGTCTTGAATTAAAAAGTGAGAGTTAAAATGAGAATGTGATGTGTCTTAAAGTGTGTAATGGGCTAAACAAAGTCAAACAAGGAGGCTGCATTACATGCTTTACTGGACAAACATGATGCATTAGGTCAACACTGCCACAGCACCGAGGCACTGGCTATGGTCTGGGTTCCAACTGTCACCAGCTCCTGAAACACGTCCACTGACAGTTTTTACAATGAGGCCACCATTAGATCAAAGTGTTTATGGGCTTAGCATATTATTTGTCACTGAGTTTGTGTCTTCCTTTTCTCATAGTTTGTGCTTTTCCTTCTCTATCCTGTCCTTCCTGGTCCGTTCCTTAGGTGGCTCTGCTGTTTGGTTCTGGTTCTGGTTCTGGTTTCCTTCCTTCCTAGTGTCTGCCGTGCCGTCCGCTGTCTGTGTCGTTGGTGGGTTTTTTTCTCTCTCCGCTGTTATTTTCTCTCTCCTCTGTCCACTAACCCCAGCCGGTCCAGGCAGATGGCCGCCTACCCGGAGCCTGGTTCTGTTGGAAGTTTTTCCTTCTGAAAGAAGTTTTTCCTCCACAGCAGGGAGGGTTTTCTCCTGGAGGATTTGTTGGGTTTCCACTCCGTATAGTCTTTTAAAGGCTTTGATCTGAATTTGTGAAGTGTGTTGAAATAATCATGTATGATAACTGGTGCTATAATTAAAGTGAATTGAATTGAATTGAATATCCCCAGTATGTGTAAATGCTCAGAATGTACTTTGATTCCATACTTATGTTTAAGTATATGCACAATGTTTACAATGTGAACTACATAAATGTCATCTGTGCACCGTCTGCACTGTTCTTGGTCAGCATCTCAACTTATTGATGATACCATATTAGCATTTCAGCCTCTTCACACTTTTTGTTTCTAGTTTTTGCCACTTGTCTTCTATCGTGTTTCTCTCTCTAACTGGCTATGACCTTATATTCTACATAAACCATATAGATATCAGTATGGGGACACAGTGAATTCAGATGTTTCATTACTATCATGAAAAAGAATAACACAAAAGAATAATAACAAATAAGTTTATAATGTTTCATAATTTTTCATAATTTTATATTGTGATGAATTTAATTTCACAATCTGCTTTTATTTCATTAATAGGGTTAAGTGTGTTTGCATTGTCATCTACACTCACAGTGTGTTTCAGAGTTTGTTTTTATATAATTTATCCCAATGGCTTTTTTTTTTTTTAATCTTTGTAATTGTTTTAAATGTTCTACCTGCAGATTTCTGAAATACTTGTCATGTCAAGTAACAGTCAGGTTTCTTCAATTCTCACTCAGTAACAAAAGTCTTTAATCTTAAAACAAGTATTGATTTAATATTATTTGAGGGAATTATGGCCAAGAACTGACATGAACATTTTTATTATAATGTTTCAGATCAGTTACAAGCTGTACTTGTGATGTGTCCCAAATTTTTTGCCCATAAGGTGACAGCATGACCATGCACAGCAGCACAACACATATTAGTGTTACATTATTTCCAGGAAAGAAAGGCTTTCCGTTCCTAAACTGTGCTATGAAAGCCCAAGCTCATGACATTATAATGGTTATTTTCTCAGATGTTACAGAGCTCCCACTAGACCAACAGAAGACCTAACACAGCTGTTTTCAGTGAGGATTTGTTTCTCATCTGCATATAATCAGGTGCTCCTTTAAAACAAACTCTTAAATTCTATACTCTCATATGCCAAAAAAACGAACATGTGAATCCATTAACACGTGCATGTGTAAGTCAGCATCAGCTTCAAATGTCGTCACAACCTCTAGAGGAGTGTTCTGTCTCACTTTGTCCTCCAGCTTGCTTTTGTTTTTCAAGGTACTTAAAGGTGACATTGAACAGGACGGTTGTTTATCTGTTGTCTACAAACTAATCTGTTTGCATTACCGCTTGTATTCCAATGGTCCCATTATGTATTAGAAAAGCAATTAACAGTTCATTAAACTTCGAAGGTGTTAATACAAGTCATAAGACTAAGCCATCTGTCGGATTCTCTCCCAAGCCCGAGTTTGATACCATCCACTAAACAACATTTCTAACCAATTAAGGTTAGCCTTGGTAATTTAAATCTGAAAATAGGGCATCTTCTGTTGGTTGTCTAATAATAGGGATACATATGGTGAGGGTTTGGTGTGTGATAATGAGAGAGATAGCCTCCTTAATTTGTCTTCTAAATATTAGGGAGGGAGGCAGATTGAGGCCTGAGGACTTAACATATGTCTGCCTTCAACCTCCATACAATGCTTCAAATTCGACAGCGAGAACAGAAACTACACTGATAGAAACCCTGTAATATCTGTAGTTAATATTATATCACAGCACCGTACACCGCATGAACAATGACACACCCACCTACTCATTTGCTATTTGTTGACTAGATAAATGTTGTGTTTTGTCTCATCTGTGAACACGACAAATGAACAGGGTGAACATGATTCAATTCATCATGTTTCTTGAGGATTTAGTGAGATTTGCTCTCATTAGTGGCTCATCTGTCAGGGAGACACTCTGATCCTGGGGAGGGAAAAAAAAAGAAAAAACTGCCTCTCCTCACTTAATTGGGAGCCACACACGCAGTGAAAGAGACACAGCAGCTATGTCAACCTTTTACATCCCAAATTTATCTTCCAAAATCAATCCGTCAACATCCTAATTGGCCTGGGTTTATGATTGCTGTGCTGGCTCACTCTGAGGATCTAAAGCTAAATGGAGTCATAAGCTCAACAGATAAAATGTTGAAATATGTGATGCTTAGCAATCATCCGTTTATATAAATCTTAAACTGAAGGATGCGGATTAGAGGAATGTGTCTGGGTATATTTAAGGAGGTGGAGACAGATTTAAATCCTTCTGAGAGTCTCAAAATTCAGCGTTTAGTTTATGCTACACAAAATTTGTAAATTTCATGAATTAGCCTGACTACTCTGAAAAACAAGTACGATTACATTACATTACACCATCAAGTGAAGGGAAAACGGTTAAAACAGGTAGCGTTCAACACAACCTGAATGACTATTGACATATAATTCAAGGTGCTGGCAACAGAATGGCTCTCATTAGTCTTGTGTGAGTCGGTAATGGCAGATCACCTCTTAGGGCCACAGAATTGACAGGCTGTGCTCCCCCTCAGCAGATATCTAAGAGCTTTTTATTGGCTTCCCCTCCAAACACCCTCCTACTAATGCTGCCCGATGGCCTGGTTAACCTTGATGATGCCTTTTGAAGCTGGAAAGGTATCACACAAAGTTCACTCAATCATTAGTAGTGCAGAGAAGCTCAATGCTGCATGCTCCAGGGGTTTTTTCCTTTTTTTTTTCCAGTCTTTTTTGATATTTTATTTTGGGTAAATGTGTCGCTTGCAGCAGTTTGCTGAAGCCTGAGTTTCATCACTTTGGAATAAATTCAAATTCTTCCACATTTTGTATCGTAAGGTACAGAAAACCCATTCAGTTTTGCATTTTGTATAGAATAGGCTGCTGAGAGAAAAGTTTCTTCCTCCTACTTAATGAACAGGTGTCTACATAACACAGCCCACCCCACAGATGGCAGCGTAATTAGCAGTCATTATGGTGGTCTTCAAGAAGGCCAGGGTCTGTGCGGCCGCACAGAGCGCCTAACCTCTTCACCCCCTGACAGGGCCCACGGGGGGCCGCTGACACGTGTTGTTCTCCTGGAGAAGCCAAAGGTGGAGTTCCCCTTTCACGAGGTGTCATCCTGATGTGCTGGAAACCCCCAGACATGTGTTAAAGGATCAGAATGTCAAGGGCCCCTCTCTGGTCACAGCACCATAGGAACAATGAGGGAAACAATGGGCAAAAAGTCCAGTGGCTCAAACACAAGGCGTCCGTATTATCTGAAGGGTTGTTTATGAAGAAGGATAGCTTCAGTCACAGTGGTTTATTATTCCATGATGATATTTATTTTTGGTTTGCTGTAGGTGTTTGTGCTTTATTTGACAGATCTCAGTAAAGAGGGACAGTAAAAAGGGAATAAAGAAGGAGGGAGGATTTGACTCTCGGAGTCTGAGCCGACTTTGAAGCCGGGCCCCAGTGTATACGCTCTGCAAGGTGAGCTCCGCCTATGTCATAGTTCATTTTACCCACAATACTGCGCTGCAAGGCGGGAGAAGTTAGCATCACCCCTGTCTCATTGACAAATTGGGATTTTTCCTTTAGCTTATTACAAACAAATAGCTGCCTAGCAAAGAAATTACTTACTCATTTTACACATTTTGCACACCAAAATAATCCTAACAAATGAAAGCCAAAAGTAAATAATTGCTAATTTGATTTAATGTGTTTAAAAAACAAGTATAATCTGCTACTTCAACAATTTGGAAAGTTTGAGTTAGAATAGTTGGTAATTTGTAGCTGTAAAGGTTGACCAGGCCCTGCAAAGGCGTCATTGTTGTTGGCAGGCACATTTGTTTAAGACATAGAAAAGCTACAGAATATATCATATCTGTCATATCTGTCATATTCTTATATGTACATGTGCATTTAGATATGGCTTTGATTATTGAGGTTTTTTAAGACTATACAAGTCACTGAAATACAGTACATACATAAAGGGGAACGTTGGCCAAAAAACTAGTAGTAAAAATGAAGTAAAAAAAGTAAAAATGAAAAAACAAAGTCAGAGGTAGAATCAATTCAAATGAATGTGTAAACAAAACTAAAATGTATCTGGGTTAGGGTTAGGTTAGGTTTCATTTCAGAGCAACTTTAGGGTTCTTAAGAATAAGACCTTTACAATCTGTATCCATGAAGTTAATTTAAGAGCTAATAATCGTTTCTGTGATTACACACTGCTGATTATTGCGGATTAATGCAATTAAAGCAAGGTTGACTCAGAAGTCAGCATTGGTCCGTTCCCTCTGACAAAAAGCCATTGGGATTTTTCCATTAGCTTATTGCAAACATAACTTCACAACATTTCGTTAAAAAAATAATCTTCACAAATCTTCATCACAAGTAAAATGCTAATATTAGACTGTAACAAAACTATAACTACTCATTTGATTTCATGTGCTAAAAAAGGTATAAATCAATAATTCTACAATTTATTAAGTGTGAGTCAGAACAGTGTGTGACATAAAGCTGTAAAGGTGGACTAGATGAGTTGAGGATGATGATCCTCCAACGGGTCTGTCGTCTACCAACACGCTGTGTTCGTTGAAGACACGTAAAAGCTACAGAATTCACAAACTTATTTTTTGTCTTCGGGCAAAATGTGAGGATCTTTTATGTATTTGTTCCCCACAGATTGTATTTTAGGCGTTCTGACTAAAAATCTACTGACTTCAAAAACAGGGAATTTCAAAAGTCATTTCTGGGTTTTCAGCCTCATTTCTGCACCACTCTGGTATCAATGCATGAAGCAAATATGAGCTTCTAAAGTTCACAAAAAAAGAAACTACTCTACTTGACAATTCCATTTCAATTTACCTCCACCATTGCTTTGTAGCACAAGCGGCAGACATATGCTTGTGCGACCTTAGACAGATCTGACCTTTAAAACAACACTGCGGCAGTGAAGGTGGCTGCAGATGTGGTGGTGGGGTCATTCCTGTTCATGTCGCTGTTCATGCCCCACTACCCCTCTGTTGTTGGGCCACTGGTGGGGCTGAGCAGTGGTGTGTGTGTGTGTGTGTGTGTGTGTGTGTGTGTGTGTGTGTGTCTGCCAATAGGCTTGTAATTTCCCCTCACTTAGAAATGAATTCCATCTAATCTCATTCCACCATGTCAAATAGCAGCGCGACATGCTGTTTTATACTGTAACATTTGGTTATACTGAAGCAGCTGACTGCCTCCCGCTCCAGCCCGACACCCTCTGGATATTAAAACTCTGGATAATATTTCACTGAGATCGGATGAGGTTTAAACACAGTGCATTAGCTTGCCCCGGATAAACACTTCCACCAGGTTTGCACTGTTACATTTCCTATCTAATAAACATGGGCCGCACATTTGGTGGTTCTTTCACAGGCAGTTACGATTTACTACGCACTCTGAACGGTAAGAACCAAGGCCGGGCCGGCAGAGGAAATGACCCCCGGCTGTTTCCCACCACATGACTCTGTGCTTCCAGTAAGGTCAGCTCATCAGCCCATTCCTGTCCTGAACAAGCGTTCTGGACATTTTCATGCCAGTGCAGTGATGAGACGTGGAAGTCTGGAGCGTTTACACCAGCAAAAACAAATCTAAACTCAACTTATTAAAACCGTCGATGCCATCGAGTTCAATTCAGGTGATCTGTTTTTTATTTTTTGTACAACCTAGTTAAGATTCTGTGGTTGTTTGCAGTAATAATTTATACAGTTAAAGTAATAATCAGGCATCGGAGGAATGTAAGAAGTTCAGCTCCATTGCTACCTTCCCATCAGTGAGTCATTATTACAATATTGCTGCTCTTAAGTAGCTCACTGACTGGCTGACCAGCTTTGAAATACACACTAAACCACTTGCAACTCTGCACAAAATGGCAGAGTGGCTCATTGCTTTCAGTGATAAAATGAAGAAACTCACAACAAGGCAAACACTGACACCTGCTAAAGTTGTTAGTGACATTCGCTGAAGGATTTTAAAGGAAAACTTTCTCATGTGCTTCCCCATCAGTAATATGTACAGTTTATATTTAGACACATTGTGATGGTTGCAGATCATGGACACTGAAATGTATACATCACAGAATATTGGTCCAAAACAGTAAATTATTTCCTCTAGTTCAAGAAAGAATGAAAATAAATCTTGAAAAGTCATAGAGATAGAGGCAGCTGAAGTTAATGTGTAAGCAATACTAAAAGCTATGAGTGAATTTCATTTCAGAGCAGCCCCTTTGGGATACTTAGGAACAGAACACTTATAATCTGTGTCCATTAAGGTAATTCAAGGGATTAACCCATAAACACCCACTGCTACTTTTATGATAGTTTGATTGGATTTTAGTGATTTATTCCAAACATGCAATGGAAATGTACATATTGTATATGTCAACAAGTAAAACAGAAACAATAGTACAAATCAACAATCAAGACAATCTTAGAGAGAAAAAACAGCACAATAGATTTATTTACATGCCCGAAAAGGGGTGGGAAGAAGTGCAATTTATTTAATCTATATTAATATTAATAATATATATTTATCTCCCTCTTCCTACGTTTACGTTACTCATTTTCTCTAGATTTACCCTTTCTTGATTCATTTTTAACATTTAATATAATGTTATCCTTTGTGATTTGTATTTTTTTTTCAGTGAATATCATGTATTTTCCTGTATTTAATTTACTGATCATATAGATGTTCTTAAAAACTCAGATAACGTTCAGGGTTATTAAATCAGAAACTGAGAAAACTGAAGAAAAAGTGACTTTTTCAGGAAAGATGTCAATAACTGAACATAAGCCCAGTGTGTCCGTCCACTGTCAGCCCAGTGTGTCCGTCCACTGTCAGCCCAGTGTGTCCATCCACTGTCAGCCCAGTGTGTCCGTCCACTGTCAGCCCAGTGTGTCCGTCCACTGTCATTGGTCCAACTCCACGGGTTTATATATATATATATATATATATATGTATATATACATCCAACTCCATGGGTTTTACTGGTGAATCAATGTTGTCGAAGATGACGGTGTTTCCATGGTAACCTGTACTCTGTCTCCCCGTATTTGTGGTTCATTTTGTGTCCCTCAAAAAATTCCAGGCACGTAATCACGTGCTAA
>JAPQRQ010000008.1:24291280-24308712 GCA_037367365.1 Apogon talboti | reverse complement strand
ATATCTGATGACCATGAACAGATGAATAACTGTATTTACACCAATTATTGACCTGTATTGATAGGATTAGTGGATCAACGGCTATTAAACATTTTAGATCAGCAGATGCTTTTGGCCGGTGGTGGATGTTCGGGTCTTTATGGGTTAATTGCTGCTAAAAATCATTCCAGTGTTGATGGAATGATTTTTAGTATATGCTGTTGATTATTGCAGATTAATGCAATTTAAACATTTAGCTATCGATTTAATATGATAAAAAGCCCCAAAACACACATAGTATGGGCAGCCACAGACAGATATTCATTTGTCCCATTGAAGCTCATTTCAAGGAGGAAGTGGAGTGGCTTTTTTTTCCTCTTTTCACCTTTTGATAGGATTTAGGAAGCATGTAAGTGAGGTTTCCTTTGTTATTTACACCAGGGCCTGGGCCTCTAAGTTTATCCTGACTCATATGGAGGCAGCTTAAGGCCCAGTGAGCCCTGGGAACAATGGCTCTGAGCGGAAACAAAATGACTCCTGTGTTTCATCTGTTGTTATGGTAAAAAGCGGTGGCTCGAAATGACCACTTCTATGCATATGTGGATCGGTGTTTGCCTTTGCTCTGGCGGGGAGCCAGTGGCTGATCCTTCTGTTCCCCATATGGCAGCATTGTGGTGAAAATGCTGAACAATCACCCCACCCTGGGAGAAGTCCCTGGGCCTCGCTGCAGGAGTCGTGACTGTTGGTTTCACTTTTTATTAAAAGCCCCATATGTGACCAGACAGCCAGCAGGCGCACACGCAAAACTTCACAATTTCACACTTTCATATAAATATTCAGCTTATTTAACAAGCACAGACAGTGATGGGGGGGGTCACTACTTAATTTAAAAGTTTATCTCTCAGATTATTAGTCAGTACATTTGAAATACATTTCAATACTATTTATTTTTAAAAATATTTTTACATTATTATTAAAAATACCACTATGAATGAATATTATATTTACATAATACTGTCAAAAAAGAAGCAATGTGACACTTTTTCTGCAAAAATTATGAAGACTCAGTTTTTTCTTGATATTTGACATGCCACTGAATTCAGTTAGAGTGAAAACCAGGGAACAGATGTAAAAAATAAAACATATTGTAAACTATTGTACTGTACTAACTAAACTAACTATTGTATTGTAAACTAAATATTACAATATTTAGTTTGTTTCTTCAACTGGCTTTGATCACACTGCTTCACTGGGGGAAGGAAAAAAAATACACAGGTGATTCAGTGAATTTTGGTGCCGACATCAAAATATCAAAAAGAAACTCAACAAAAAAAAATAAAGCTACAGATCACAGGCTGTGACCGACTGTTTGCACTTTGTTTCTTTGCATTTGATTGCCTTGTAACTACTCCTATGAATGAAAATGTTAAAATATTGCCATAAAATGTTGTTGTTATTTTCTTTCTTTTCCCACCAAATGAAATGGGTGATAAAGGCAGAGCATGAACAACATGTACATTGGCTGTTTATTATGACACACTTTCCTATTTTAACTCCATCCTAAATGTTGTGTTTGGACTGGTGGCATCCTTCGCACAGTGCAGATTTCATTTTAAAAAGGGTCTTCTCCATTTCATTTTAAAAAGGGTCTTATGGGAAACTGGGGATGCCTGTATAATGGATAATGTATAATGAAGAAAAAGTCTATATATGAAATATATTGATTTAAAAAAATTGCGACAGTAATAAAAACAACTACACATAGTAAATATTATAGTTTAAATGGGACACACTTTCTGTGTTCTGCGCAAATGTCTCGGGTGACCTTTAGCTCTGCTGTGTTATATTGAGCAGATATATTCATTTATACGTCTCTTTTCTTCAGATGCAACGAGAAAATACAGGAACAGTATTAAAAATATACAAAGAATAAGTCATGAGTATTCTGTGTGATGATAAAAAATGTCTGATGTGTTGATTGAAATCTGATGAAAAACACCAGGAAATCAATGCAGTAGGCTGAATCTCATATTGTCAGTACAAAAGAGTTATGTTAAACATGTTAAATGCAAGGGGGCGTCATATTAGATACTTTGGTCAGTAGAGGCTTTTGTTAATGCTGTACTTTGTTATGTATCCTGGTTGAGAAGTGATCACTTATGTCTGGTCATTGTAGATTTTCTAAAACGACAAACCTAACGGTGTCCTGAGTCTTTTGCATTGGACTGTATTACACTACTGCTCAGCTCTGTCCATATCTGGACTAAGACTCTGGAACACTAAGACTGTGGACAAAGACATACACTGTAGACCATAGTGTTGCTGATCATTGTTGTCTGCACTAAAATTATTCAAAGTTATTCAATATACATTGGAATGTTAGAATCCAACTGATTATTCTGGATGCTGTAGCGTTCCCACATTGTGCGTTAATCCACTAAGAAAGAGATTTGAGTTAAATTCATTCAGTTTATATCCAGTGTGATCTGACGCTTTCCTTCTCCGATGCACATCTAAATAAACATTTCCTCATTGCAGCAGCTCAGTCTTCATGTACTATAATAATCCACTTTGTTTCATTTTCTTTGTAGTCGATGCAAAAACAGAAACTGAACCACTAGGAGTGACTGAATGAGGCCCCTGGTGGCACTACCCATAGGCTTTAATAGCTCACTTGACTAATTTGGAATGAATTTTAAGAAGTTCATTACTATATGTAAATGCATAGCCAAGATGAAATATGCCGATTCTGCAGATATGCTGATGATGCGGCGACAGACAATGTAGCCCGTGTTGTTTTATTTTAATGAACAATGCTCTCCCTGCAGACGGATAATGTGATTACCCGTTTCTCCTCAGCAGTTGGGTTGTCTCAGTTTGCTGAAGTTATCGTGTCCTCCCTGTCACTCCGCTCTGTTTGCATTGCTGTCACATCGGCCACCCTTAATGGAGAAATTAATTACCACTGGTGTCATCTCTCATGACACAGGAGTCAATTTGATCATGTTAACCAAATGAAAGGACCACTTGATATACCCGTCCTTTGTAATCATGCTTTGATGGAGAGGATTAAAATGCATTTAGGCTATTTAACAGTATTCATTAGATAAAACTGCCATTATGTGATGTGAACTATTAATTGATTAAGGAGGTCACATTCTCACTCTTTAACCTTGATAAAAGTACTGGAATTGAGATGTTACATATCAAATAAAAGACTTAAATCATTAATAGTCATTTATTATGATTATTAATGATTATTAAATCATTAATAATCATAATAAATTACTGTACTGCTTTTAATTTGGGGGTCTAGATAATGTGATATGTGCAAAAAAAATTATTTTCCAAACTGTAAATGAAAAGATTATGTCACAAAAATTACAGGTCAACTGTGACACAGCACTGAGTTTTCTAGATTTGCGGGCTGAATGTATCTTGTTAACCTACCGCTGACTTGCCTTTTAAAAAGGGAATCCCCTGCCTGCCTCCTGAAAACACACACACGGACACACTAGAGCTGTCAAAGGACTCCTTTGTTCGCTGCATCATTCATTTCTTTTCCTTCCAAAGTTCACTCCTAAGCCTACCCTGGACTCCCATTACCGGAGCCATCTGAATGTTGCTTTGTCGCTCCTCGCAGGTTCTTCATAGAGCTCAGCCGAAGCTTAACTAATCACTCATAAATGTTGCTGAGTGGACGGCAACCGCACACGGCAAAACAAATCACTCGCCATGAACAGCCTAAGTGGCCTCAAGGTCAGAACCAGACTCACATTAAAAGCACAACATTTTCATTGAAAAAACACCATCTCTTTCTATTTTCTTGCCGCCACGTTGCCATGCAAGCGTGCGTGTGTGTGTGTGTGTGTGTGTGTGTGTGTGAACTGGTACAAACATGCTAAGCTGCAGTATGTGCACAGTCCCCGCTGCCCTTTCTCACAACAAGCATGCACTCCACTCTGTGGGCTTGTGAATTGTTAAAGAGTAACAAAGCTGTTTTGTGCCCGGCAGATAAAAGACCTATGTACCAGCGAGGTCGGCCACTCCATAAATATGTTGGCTCTTCTTATTACAAGCTGTGTCCATGACAAAGGACAAACAGCTGGGGAAAGAAATGCTACATGGCAGGAATGGACAAGGGCCATTTTCAGCCTGGCTGGTCAGACAGCAGCCCCAGAGCTGTCCCTGCGAAGGCTGTTTACTTGACCCACAGGAGAGAGAAAGTTGACACAGTGAGCCTCTAGCCCCCTTCTATCCATTTACAATCTTTCTCTCTCTCTCTCTCTCTCTCTCTCTCTCCGATGACAAAGATTAAGCCTTGGAACAATATCCCCAATGCTGAAGAAGGGTCATCAGTTACCCTATGATACTCTTCATTACCTTCCACCTGTTTCATCCACCACCTCCTCTCAATACGCTGCATGGCTATACAATGTTAGCGCTATCATGAGGGAAAATAGCCGTGCATTTGCATGCCTGCTTGTTTGTCAGCTTTTCATATATCACCTCAAGAAATAAAATGTCCTTAAGTTGTATATTTTGCAGCATGACTTTGATTTTGTGAATATACTTTGCTTTACTTAACAGCAATCACATTTCCTTATGCAAAACTGATACAGAGATGTGACTCGGTGAACACAGAAGACTGGAAAACGTTATTATTTTAGATTAATTGTAATTTTACACTGCAAATCACACCGTAGGCTTTTTTATTTTTCATTAAAAAACATATTTTGTCTTTTGCTCTGAATGTTGCTCTAAGGTTGTTTTTTTCCGATATTATTAGATTATTTCTGATGTGTGGATCAGTCATAGTGGAAGAACCTGTTTATGTTTGATAAAGAGGATTGGTCTCTGAAAGAGAACAAATTAATTGGCAGTGTGTGAGGTGCATTAAGAAAATGGCATTCAGCTACACTGTGCTCAACACAGAGAGAGAGTATCCAGAGAATTGAGAGCAATCTGAACCAAAAGTGAATCACAAAGTCTCTTAATACAAGAGTGTTCATCTTTAACAGCTTGCAATCACAGCTAACTCTGTTTTACAACTATGTTAATTAATACTGAAGCAAATGTCATGTTTGGCCAGTTCATTAACCCACTGCTATTCATCTCCAAAACTCTGATTACACAAATCTGGAGGATCAGCTTGAAAGAAACTTACATTTTCCTTCCTGTGCTTTCTATTTAAAATCAGCCTGATGGGAGTTTTACTACCTCAGTCTTACTACCAACAGACGTCCTCAACATAAAACCATCAACCAGTACCAAAGAAATGCATCTTTGGTTTTAATAGTGACGTTTTAAATTGCTCCTAATTAACAAAGAGATCATTTGAGCTTGTATGTTTGCAAGAAACCAAACATTTCTGGTCCGACACTTTGCATGGTGGTTTTGAAGACTTGTGTACAGGATTGTACATTCATGAACAGTAGAGACCCATCACAGCTGTAGACCCTCTGCTCTGAGTCAGACTGTTGAGTTGGTTCTGGCTGCAGTGTGTCTCATTTTGTTTCAGAGGATGCTCATCAGAGCTGCTGCTCCACCTCCTCTGAGATCACTGATACTGCAGGATGTTTAGTAACTTTCATATTCTTCCTGTTAAATGACATGTGCATTTGTGCACAAGTGCTGAAAAATTATAGCATATGTTTCTGAATGAGTCAGAATATCTAACATTGTAATGTAAAATGAAGATTACAAGTTTATCCACATTATAACGTGACATGTCACTGTCAATAAAGTCATATATGAATTTGTATTTATACATTTGCAAAAACCCATTCATGTATTTCTATTTTTGTGTAATAATGCATTATTGTTCACAGTCTGGTTCTTGGATTACTTGAATGACTCACGCTCCCGTCCTTCTTTCCATTTCTTCACTCTCTCTTTCAAAAGAGCTCATGTAAAATAAATTAAAGCCTACGTATGAAGGAAACCTAATTCCTAAGGGAAGGAGGACTTGTCTAGGTGTATTTAAGAAGCAATGCTTGTAATTTATGAGCTCCTATTTTTTTGGGGGGGAATTAAATACCACCTGAATATTTAACACCATTGTTTGGCTCTGCAGCAAAATGGGTGCAATGCCGTTTGGACTATCAAGTAACTATTGTCTCACAAAATGAGATATTAACTGAATTGAAAACCATCCCCTGTCGCATTTGATAATTTATTTGCATAATTAGGTCTTAATTTTAATTCACTATGCAAATATATGCCCCTTTTAAATTGCATTTAAATGTGAACTGGATCCACTGTCAGGCCTAATGTGAATGTGTTTAATTTTATTATCTGGAAAGCATGAGAAATGGATGAAATAGGAAAAGGGAACGTTTCTGATGATTTAACAATATTGAAAATTAAATACTTTAACATTTCGGAGTGCTCACAACATGATTCAGAAAAGCAAACATTATCCCCCCACAATAATCATGTTTTTGCAGCGTCCCACGAGAACTTTGTGGTGAACCTAGGAAGAATTATACCGTATCTGTTTCTGTTTGGTTGTCCGTTCTATTCTAGGGAGTGTTATCTCTTGTTTCACTTTTTTAAAAGGAGTTGTGCTTAGAAGGCATGCATTGCCATCTATTATTCTGTGAATCAAATGGGGGCAGAGACGGGGCAGCTGAGAGAGAGTGAGCCTCCGCTCCAGTCCAATGGTGGCCTTTGTGGACGGAGGGAATACAAACTCCAAGACAGGACAAAGTCAGAGGAAATTGACCTGCTTGATCCTTTCCCTGAGAGGGAGGCGGCACTCCTCCTTTCATCTTTTCCCAAGGGTCCAGATCCTTGGGCTACACTTAACAAACCAAATACTGTGTGGACCCAACTCAGGGTTGTGGTTCCCTTTGGAGCTGGGAGATGCCGATACCCAGGGTGGCAGTCGGCTGGTAAGGAGGAGGGGGGGGTAATCTGAGACAGACAGGCCTCTGGGGCAGGGAAGTAGCCAAAAGGGACAAATTAGCTTTAGACAATAGGGGACCTTTTCTACCAGGGGGATAATTAAACGTTTCTTCATCAAAGCTGAGACAGTTTGCAAGCTGCTCATTTTGTAATTCTATCATGTTTGCCCCTGAGATATGCTTTCTGTATTTGGTCCACCCCCACCTCTGAAAGACCATCCTCAATACATCACTTTTGCCATTAATTTAGATTCTGTTTGATTACTCTGTTGGGGGTGTTAATTATATAGAGTTAGCACTGGTCTAATTGAGCTGGCTGGAAACAGAGGGTCTATTGGAGTGGCAACATGTATGCACCGTCGCACTGAACAAAGAGCTTTGTTTTAATACAGTGAGAACCATTCAACAACTGACCGTTGGTTTGATGTCTTTTGCATTTGCTCCAGGCCATGTTCATAAGATAACAGTCATTACTGTCAAATAGTGACGGTGAAATATCTGCCCGGGCACCAAAATGTCCACTTTTTCTCCCACTTTCTTCGACAGTCCTAAGAGTGACCCCTAGCTCTGAACGCATGTGGTGGTGTTGTACATGCCCAAACGGGGGTCATGCATAATGTGCATGCCTCTGAATGTGCGTACGGCTAAAAGACATTGTGTGACGGGTCTTTTTCCCTGGCCACTGAGCTGTGGACCACAGGGTTTGTTGTGTGCCTTGGATCACACGGACCAAGCTGAATGATGTTGCCCCAGCTCTCTGAAGGAAGGCCATGCTTGGCTGGCTCCAGAACAGCCTTAACAGGATATCACAGAAGAAACTGTGGCTTTTGTCCAGCTCTCCTTTAAAAAAAGCTGTGTCAAAGGGGCTTGGGAGGGTGTTTCTTTTTCAACAGATGCTAGAGCAGTGTGTAGTGGCTCTCTGCGAGCCCATATCTACAATGGCGCCCATCTAACCCTGTGACATCATCAAAGAGCGTGCTGTGTGGGGCTGCTGGTCCGCAGTGTAGGATTCATGCCATTACAACACCAGCAACATGTCTTTTAAGGCACCGGTGAACAACGTCAAGCACAAGTGTTTTTTAACCCTGTTGGAGAATTTTCTAGCAACCTGCTGCAATAAGGTAAAGCAAGGAGAGCTTGGATTTTGATTCAGACCCAAAAGTAACACTACATGTTTTGTATGTTTTCATTATATGTGTGTGTTATTTCTTCACAATAATTGCAGTTTTAACAGCAAAACAAGATTATACCTGGAATAATTTGGCAAATAAATAGTTATGTTACAAAGCATTGGCAAGTTAGTAGCAACTGTCACAGTTAGTGAAAAATTTGCTATTAAATTAGAAATAAAATCAAATGTTAGTGATTACAGTAATATATACAGTACAGTAATATTTGTAATATTTGTAACAGTTGCCTCTGTCTCTGTCAGCAGACATAGTTTTTTTTCCTGAAATTAGAAAAGCTTCTAACAAAGTTACACAATTCTCATTTAAATGAATATTTCAATGACTTACCTGGGAATTAATTTCCATTTTTAAAAGATGTGTTTGTGTTTACTAATCTTCGATGGAGTCGTTTAAGTAATTTAATTTCTTATAGAAAGACATTTTTAACAGTGTACCTAGTAACACTGGTCTGCGAGGAAAAGACTCCCAGATTAAAATGAGTGAAACTTCACCAAATTTGGATCAACAGTGACAGAGGATTAGGTCAGAAGTTCTGGCTGGCCATAGTTTTCAAGATACCTTATTGTATAAAAAGTGTATGGCAAAAGCAATATTTATTTCTGAGCTTCCGTTCTACTTCAAAACACTGTCTGTACATTAGAATACATTCACTTGTCAGATTCCCTCGTGTGAAATTAATAAATCATGTAAATGTGCATAAACTTTTGTACACTGTTTTCTGATTCATCTTATCAGTTTATATAAGATTTAACACCTTTTATTTCTTGAAAAAAAATTGTAGCCTAGTGTAATGTGTAACATAATACATTTCATATGTATCCATACTGACAGTGGACAGAAGTAAATGGCCATCTTTTTATATCTTCCCTCTTTTTTCTTGGCACTCTGACTACATACAGTATTAACTCACAGTGCACACACTATCTGTTGTGTGTGTGTGTGTGTGTGTGTGTGTGTATGTTAACAACACGCCTGCCTTCACATTGAGAGCGTTACAGAGCCCATTTCTGTGAAAGCCACAGCCTCGGGGCTATAGACAGACCCCCGGGACCAGCCAGCACTCAAGGGCCTATTTGTTCAACAGAATGTGTTATTCTATCACAGCAAGCCTGTCACAGCAGCAATCATTCAAATACCCATTCATTTCTGGAATTCTGAATCCTCGGGCCTCCAAGGACCATCAAGAGCCATTTATTTGTTTAGTTTGGAGTGGGCTTGTCTGTTTGATTCATAGACTCAGACCAGGAAATTGTTGAGGAGAACATTAATTTGTTTGGTGAAGATTGAAGAACTACTGTACAGGATGTCTGTGGTGTCCTAACAAGCTTGAATATTACAGAAGCAAAGGCATTAAAATATCAGTAACAAAAAAAAAGGCAATCACACCGGTCATAGGCCTCAATGAGAATCATGATATAAATGATATTATTTGTACGTCCCAACAGTGTTAAAATACTGTAGCAATTTACATGTATGACCAATATATGGGCTGTAAGATTCTTATTAACATTGTTATGTGTAAATAATTGCTAATAATAGTGTCATAAACCGTATTTTTAAAGACTTCTAAACACTTGTAAAAGACAAGAAAGTTAATAAACCCCTTATGATTTTTGTATGATTTTTAAGTCTTTGCTGAACTTTTTTGCTCAGAGGCTCAGAGCTGTCTATGCACTATTAAACAGTTAAATATGGGATGTAAAGGGAGAGTAACTAATTAAAGCTAATAAATACTTCATGGTGCTTTTAACCCTTTGTAACTAGAAAAACATATTCAGATCTTGAGAAAAACAGCCCAAAGAGTTATATTGGTAGAGGTGCAATTTTTACTGCGAAATCTGAGATTCTTAAAAGTTTGGATCCGACTGCTGTTTTGACCTGCCATAACAGATTGTGTATTGATTCGTTGATCAATAAATGCTAAGAATTTGGAAATAGTTCATGTTACCCCTCAGGGCTTAAATGTTCATACAAAAGAAGATTTGTGATTGGACTCCAGAGACAAGTCATCCAAAGTTGTCATCACATGCATCATTGGATGTACGTTTAGGCGGTAGATGATGTTTACAGGTAACTTTCTCATCTTCACCTGTGCCACTTGTAGAGCTCAATATTTAATTTTCACTTAAGAAAGTGAAATCAGCAGCTCTGTGCTCCTTCTGTTAGTCGCTGCAGTCATTTCAAATCCCTCTCCATCCCCGTTCATGAATGTTTTTCTAATTGAAAGTGATATCTTATTGCGAGTCGTTGGTCAGAGCCTGTGAAGAGTGGTAGTACAATAGACCTGTCAGGGTTGATGGATCTCCAACACAGCTGGGATATGGGTCCCCAGACCGAAGCCAATAAGAGCAGGGCCGCTATGTAAAAAAACAGAGGCTCAGAGCTGTCCATCCACACGCACGAAAACACCAAACATACACACACACACACACAGACACAGACTTGATCAATAGCATATTCCTTTGAGAGAGGAGTGTGTGCTGAAATACATAACTGTGATTAGAGTGAGTGGTATTACAGAGATGTGAAGGGGGCTGTGAAGATAGTTTCTCATAATTTTGTGTTATGGCTGCTGGGGTTTTTTTCTTTCAATTTGAGTATAATCAATGACAGAGTCCATTTGGGCTCGGCTGGTTGATGATAGCCAGTCATTACAGATTAGGCCAAGTGAGTAATGGGAGCCCCACAGAGCAACGTAATGCAATTCAATAACTGCACTTGTGGGAGGACTCCCAGTGGGTGATGTTTTTTGTAGTGGGGGGATGAAAAACATCAGTACCTGTCCGATAATCAGTTAATCCAAAATTCCTCGCTTATACCTTTACGTTTGCTTATCTCTAAGATAACACGCAGGATTAGTGTGTGTGTAGATAATGTGTCTTTTTTCCATATCTTTATACACTAATTCCATCACCTGCTGTGGTGAATATTTCAGTCTAATCTGTGGCTTACTTTGCAGTTGTACTGCTTGAAAAAAACAAAAGGCACCCCTCTGGTGCCAATTAATTAGGAGGATATGAATATTTCAGTGCTCTATGATACAATGGTGGCTGCACACAGATAGAATTCACAACAGCTCCTAATGGAATATTAATAATGTAGTGATGTTATGTTCTTCTTTTCCTCAGCTTTCAGTGAAGGTGTACATGTGGAAAGGGTTCATACACTGGTCAAACTGAGACAGCAGGCTTAATGTTTGGGGGATTTTCCCTGTAATAAGGCCTTTCACCCTGTATTACTGGAAGGGTTAAGTTTTGTGTTGGTTAAGTTTCTTTGTGACTAAACCTGAATTTGAAAATCTAAGACACTTATTTGTATTTGTTATAACTGTTGCTGTGGTTGAACATTTTGAGACTCGGCTCATACAAGCCTCATACTAGACAACAAAATATTTTTACCTCTTACAATATAATTTCTTCTTGATAGATAAAGTGTAACTGGGACTCAGTATGTAATCATTGCACCAGGTCAAAGGTGAATCCTGATGTTTAGAAATAGAAATCAAAAGAAGAATGCGTCTGAAAACTAAATTATTCCAACTTTATGTACTTCTAATGAATGTAGTTTATGTGAAGCAGGGTTAAAATGACATAAGTGCTCTTTTCTATGACATATAACCTACTAAAGGATTTTCAGACTGTAATAACTCTGTTTTATCTTGCCTTTCCATGTCTGACATGCATGTCAGAGAACATTTACTTTGGTTTCATACCATTTTGCCGATCATTCCCTCATGTTGTTCTGCTTCATTTTCTTAATACTGAGTAAGATTTGCATGAAGGTGTTCACAGATACCACAGGGGAAATATTTGGGACACAAAAAGCATTTCTGTGCCAACGAAACATTTCAAAGCTGTTGTTTTACATTTATTCATTTAATTATTCCCCACTTTCATGCCAAACCCATAATTATTTTCACATTAACACCTGCTGCATTTTCCCGTGTGTGAATTTTTTTTATTTTATTTTTCAAATGATGAAGATCAGTTTAATCTTCGTCACTAGGTAGGTTAGTCTGGGCGGTGGGCTCATGTATATAATATGAGATAGTCAGCTTTATATACTACCTACTGGAAGCACAGCAACATAAGGAGGAACCTGTGGTAGTATTAAAAAAAATGCAGCATTTGTTTTCTTCCTTTCGTCTCTCTGGCAAGGATCACCCTGGCAGAGCTTATGTTATTCATGGACAGACTCATTTCCTGCAGCAGCAGCAGCACGGTTCGATAGTGAAGCTGTAAAACAGTTTCAGCTAGCCATAAACACATTTGATGAAAACAAATTAGGAGCGAGAAATATAACTGACGGAAAACATAACAGCCGGCAATGGAATCACATTAGAGGGGACGCTGGATGCCGCCGCAAATAAATGTACATTTAATAAATGGATAAATACAACACATAAAGCCCTATGTTGCCAAAACTCATTCATCATTTAAATGTCTCCCTCTTTTTCCATTATATCCTATATTAAAACACCTTGCAAATAAATGTAAGGCTTTAACAACCTGACAGTTCACCGCTGAGGTAACCTGTTGACACCCAGGTCCTGAGGTGTCTCCTAAGAGGAACTTAACACCTTTCACGTGAAATCACTAATGGCAATAATCTTTTGACAACATGAGATGAAAGTCTCTCTGATTTGTTGCTGTGATGCAGTACTATTCTTGTTAATGAATTTTTAATATCCTTAATGACAGGAGAGGAACGATGTAATTAAAAGAGCAAGTTAGGAAAAACGCTGACTCCAACTCTTTATGGAGGCCGTTTTAATGTTAGTTTAATTGGAACTAACACATTATCTTAATGAACAGATTGCCTTCAAGGAGACTATTTCCCCTCCAATAAAGCACAGTGAAACTAGCCTCTATATGCATTTAAAGAAATTTCTTTTACAACCTATGAAATAACAAATAGAAGGCTTTTTAAACAGGATGCACAAATAGCATTTTCAGTTACACACTTCACAAAGCAGGGATGAAGAGTCCGGGGTGGTGGGCTGAGGAATTGTGTGGCAGCAGAGGCTCTGTGGCATGAAATACATGCATAAAGCCAAACGTGGCCAACAAGCGGACAAATTGACCACTCCACAACCTTGACACCGTTGACACCTGGACACCTATCTCCGCTCGGCGGGAGGATGACACAGGGAGGCAGGATTGAGGACAGGGTGTTTTTACGCTGAGAAGCTTTGGGCAGTTGAGTTTAATTTGGGATTTACAAGTGACATTGTGCCCTCACGGCTGTCTTCTTACTGGGCCAGGTTTATGGAGTGAGACAGTGGGGTCTTTTCCTTGTGATTAGCAGGCCTGCAAGCAGCCATGCACAAAGTATTATAGCCCACAGCATTATGTATCAGAGTTTACAGACCCCCTTCATCTCTGCAGACCCCTTCATCAGCCAGCAATCAAACCCCCGCCTTCACTCACACCTTCGGAAGGTCAAGCCTCTCAAACAAGTCAATAACTAATGAAGATGTGTAATGTCTGGGCGACGGCAGCAGGGAATTAAAATGAATAAAAAACATTTGGGAAGGAAAAGCAAAAGCAGGAAATTGGGACACACACACAAAAACAGATTAATATTAAATGATTTTGGTTTTTCCAACTAAGGGGGGAAAGTGGAGTATGAACTGTGAACAGCCACATGACGACCCGGAGGCTTATCTCACGGAGGCTGTTTGGCTTAAGCCAAGGCATTAATACACTGATAGCCTACGGAATAGCCAAGCATAAAATGAATGTGAAAGGATGAAGAAACAACATGAAAAGGGAGGAAGAAAGAGGATGAAAGTGGTTAGGCCTCCAGATTAACAGACCAGAAATATAGAACTACCAGAAGCATTACAGGGAAGCCCTTATTGATATGAGTGTTATTTCAGAGACATGCTTTTGTCACCGCTTTACAAACAAAACCACCACTAATAGAAATAACTTTTGGAAACTTCCACAGGGGCCAAAATGTTTAGGAATGAAAAAATATGGAAGGACCCATCAACAAGACAGAATAAAAAACAAACCAAAAAAAAACATTAATGTATGACTGATAATTGAAATTTGAGTAAACGTGAAGATCCTGTAAAACACAAGGCTCTACAAAAAAAGCAAACAAAAAAAACACACCTCCGTACAGCCTTTGTACCCCGGCCCAGTGTAGAGGCTTTTATCCCTTTATTTTATTGATTAAAAAAATCCCAGAGGCACTAAAACGTACAGTCAATGATTAATGTCCCTCTCAGAAAAAGAAATTATATGGAATAAATTAAACTACTGCAGCAGCAAATTGAAAAATAAGAATGTAAATGAGCTTTGAATACTTAATATCATAGAGAAAAATAGGCAATGAGGCCCAAAAATGATGAGGGATTAGCACAGAAACATGACATTAGCTCTAATGGCAAAGAGTAGATTTTCTCTACTGTCAGAATTTAACTGTCGCATCTGATTTTCTGCCAGGTAAATGAAAAATGGGAGACAGTGCATCGCAAACTGAAAGCTCCAACCTTGTTCACAAGGTGAGAAATATGGAGTCAGAGCTGCATATCAGTACTTCAAGTCTGAAATAAGACAGTAGAAAAATAATAATCTCTGTTTTGAAATGCAGTTATTGGATGCCTCTGTATTTATGATGTCACTGTGGTTTTTATGACCGTAGCTTTTGTTCAATCAAACAAATGACAATAGTAAATAATGACTGAATTTATTCTATGCATACACATGGTAACATTGTCCTTTAACGGTTATAAATATTGATCTGTTGAGACTTTATTCTTTTTTAGCAGTGTTGTTTTACATTTGCATGGAAACAAACAAGCTCTGAAGTGATAGAGGTAAAAGGCTCTCTCTGGCTGCCATCCTGCCTCCCACGTTGCTCCTCTAGTTTTCCTGCAGGAAAGAGGAAAGGTGTGAACTGTATCAACCAGGGTTCTCTCAGTTGGAACCTTTAATTATAACTTCACAGTATCAGTTACAGCAACCTTGCACAGATGCTAAAACCCTCCGAGGCTTGGCTACTCTACCTTACTTAATCTGGGCGGGAGGCGCTGAGACAGTGCCGTACCATCAGCCAATTCAATCAGGACGCCAGGACAACACTGCATCAGGGTCCAATCACAGCACAAAACACTGCACATCACATGACCTAGCTACTTAGCATCCTTCATCAGCGCCTGTTTTTCTCAGCACACAATATTGTTATTTGCCTCTTCCTTCCTCCGTCTCTCCGACTCTCCTTCCAGAGGATATAGTAGGGTCTGTGCGTGCAGAGCTAAAGACGCTATAAAAATTGCTGAGGTATAAAATCGAAAGTGCTCAAGCTGTCTGCGACTGGAATTGCTGGCTGGCTCAGGCCTGTTGGAGGTGGTGAAGGATCCCCGGCCAAGACCTGCTAATGTTGTAAATCACAGAAAGTTTGGGCTTGTTTGTTTACATATTACAGGCTTTACAGTGGGTATACTACAAGGAGCTGAGCCTGGCCCAGGCCATTGTATGGGTCATAAAACCAAGGAATATAATGGCTATGTACAGCCTGAACCGCCCACTCCTGTGCTCATTCAGCAGTCGTTCTGCTCAGATGATAGGAAACATTTTAGAAAAGAACAAATGATTTGATATCAAGATTATCTGGAAATAAGTGACAGTTTTGTTTTTATTCATATTTTATTCAAAGTGCCAAAGATCTACAGGACAAATACATTTTTTCTCTTATATTTTGTGTTTTTGCCACAAAAATAGAAGAAAACTCAATTGCTCCGATTGCACTTTTATCAGTAAAGTAAAGCAGAGCAACCATCACTAAAAGAACTGTTTTTTAATATTTGTGTTGTAGTTACAGATTCTTTTCATTCAGTGACACTGAACTGGCAAATTTCAAAGATAATTTCTTGTAACCTTATATATTGTATGGAAGGAAATAAGTAGAAGGTGAAATTAATTAAAAAAAAATTTTACAGTGTAATGTGATAAAAAGGAACAGCGTATATATGAGTAAAAACTCAGAGTCATCTCCTGACAGCTTATGGATGCGAACACAGTCAGACTATCTTTGGCTGTGTTTAATCCCTTCCTGCTTCGCTGACATATACTGTGGCACCATACTATAAAGTACATTTTGAGAACATCCACTCAGGTATTACCGTGTCTTTCCAGGTGCACTGCGAGCCAAAACACTTATCCTTAAGAGAGATCAAGCTTGTAGGTTATCTTATCAGGCTTACAGTGGTACCCTCCACGTACAGTAGGGGTACACTCAGCTGCTCATGCAGACCCTGCTTACAGCAGATCAAACGCAGGTCACAGACTCCAGCATACACTCGCTTATAATCCACACAAGTGCTCAGTACGTATGTGTGTGTGTGACGAGAGAAAAAGAGAAAGTGAGGCAGAGCTCAAGCATTTTTCCGTGTGTGTCGACAGCAGTGGTCTGGTTGTTTTGTGACAGTCATAGGCAGAGAACAGGAAATGCACCACGATGTGACCAGTCACAGTTGAATCTCTTCACTGATAAGCAAAGATTTTTTTTTTCTTTTTTTTTTTTCTGAGCATATACTGGATTTCTCTGAGGCCCGACAGCGTTCCTTACATTGCCATAATGCAGCAACAATTGAGGTTAGGGCACATACTAAAATACAGAGCATCAGGAAATTGATTAATTGCACAAGATGGGAAGACTTTTGTCCTTTTCATTACTATGTTTTTTTTTCTTAAAAAGAAATGTGTCAAGCCTGACCTCTTAGAAATGCACACACAGACACATGTGCACAAAAGGAAAAAAATGAAGGATGGAGGAAGGTGACAGGTAAACAAATTCAGTGTCATATTCTGCTGCTGTCTTCACTGTGCCACTTGGCATTTTAATGGAAGGGAATCTGATGTAACATATAGTGGTAACTACAACAGCAGCCTCGTACCAGAGGGGGAAACTTAACTCCTCAGACCTATGCATTAAACATATTGTAGAATAGAGTGTAACATTTATCACTGTCATTCCTAGAGAGTTTGTGTAAATTTAAATGCGCTCAAGCGTGTTGATTCCCCCCCACCCACCCAACCCTCCACAATGTATGCGTACAATGCCACCCCAAAGCCCATTTTCCTGAAATCCTTCTCATTGTTCTGCACGACCATACCACCAAACAGCTATTCATCTTTGGGGAATATGCTGTACAGAAATGTCTTTGTATGTGGGCCTTTTTCTGCTGCTGTGTGTTTCATATTGTGAAATCTGTCCACCTATTTTTCATGATATAATGGAAAAAGACCTTAAATGAAAGAATATGTATGCCGCAGATTCTGTATTTATTTCAATGGGGAACACGTTTGTGAGCTGCTTTCAGAAAGATTCGTATAAATGATTA
>JAPQRQ010000008.1:24268419-24291139 GCA_037367365.1 Apogon talboti | reverse complement strand
CTTTTTTGCCATTTATTACTTTTGTTGAAGGTTTTTGCTTTTTATTCTGACATATAGAAATTACTTTGAGCCACAGAAACGCCGAAAGACAATTAAATAAGACTTTGTAGATTATTCATGACAAGTACTTTTCCAGAATTGTGAGCCAGGATAAAATGAAACAATAATGCCTTTAAGTGTGGAATATATCGGGACAGTAGTGCATGGCAATACCAGCTGACACATTAAACATTAAAATAAATTACCTAACCTTTACAACTTGCAGTGCCAATAACAGGAAAAATGAGAGATCATGGGGTTATTATTCACTGAGAGATCCTATACATAATAATGATGTCATCAATAATGGCCGCAATATCACAGCTTCTGCAGCTTTTAAAAAAACATTTAAGGGAATTACTTTCTTTAAAATCATCAGTCCAAGTCCAGGCGTCAAGCACTCAGCTGGAAATAAAGGACAGAGCTCAAGATTGTTAGAGAGAGTCGGCGAGAATAAAGGGTGGTGGGAGAGGAGAAAGAAAAATGTGCTACATTATGTTTCTGTTGCCAAACAGCACACATGAGTCAATTTACCAAATAATGTGAGCCCAGCTTGACTGAGGAGACACATCAGTACATTTAACACATAAGTTTGTCAGTGACCAACAGACAACTGATATATCTCATCTGACAAATAACAGAATTACCCTGAAGGCCTTTACAGTGGTCTGTTGTTTTTTTATTTATTTATTTATTTTGGTAGCAACCCTAAAGTAGAAGTCACGAGAACATTAACCCTGAAATTATGTATTATACAGTTAACTATAACATACTGCAACAAATATTTATATATGATGTGATACTTTAACACAAGAGTAAACTATTGTATGAAAATAGCAGCACTTTGTCCTCATTTTTCATTTGCTTTCTGGTTTGATTTAACTCCTCTTCAGCATCTACCTGACAAGCCCAAAGAATTCTGGTCCATTTACAACCACTTACAATTCTGCATCACCATCACCAAGATATATCACAGCTCCTCAGCGTCCACAAAGACAGCTGCTTTTGTCAGAGGATCATATATTTGTCACTTCCCTTTCTTTTTCCCTGAAGAAAAACAGCTTCTGTATGGTACACATTTGAAAAACAAGAAATTACCTCTAAATTTGCGATGACAACTCCTGATTCATGGCCTCTGTCCGCACTGATCGTATGTTATAAAACACATTACAGCATATTGTGCATTTGAGTAAGGGTCATTTTCAGAAAGCCGTTTACTCTGCCTCTGCAGAAAATCTTAAATAAATTTAATTGTCTGCATCCGCCATCAGAAATGACTTTATGCGTTTTGCTTCATAATTAAGAGCTTTCACATCCATAAACTTAAATCACTGTGCACAGATGTTGAGGTGTAATTAAAGCATTAAATATGTGAACGATCAACTCCCACTAAACAAGATGACACCAACACCCCGGTGCAGAACTTAGAGGTGAAATGTAAGCCAGCTGGGCTTTTTCTAAAAGTAGAAGGTCCAGGCTCCTGGAGAAGGTTTCTCCCTTTCTTCTGCTTTCTATCTCTCAGATGTCAGTCCCATAAATCTCACCCATTCAGCTCGGCATTAGCTGAACTGATGCTAACACCATTAGCTGATGATTTAATGATACCATAGATGAGGACAGTCATCCTCTTTCTGTCATTCTCTCCTTTTTTCCATGCCCGCCTGCTACAGAGGATACAGCCAATCTGTGTGTTTTTGAGGATGAGGGTGGTGGTGCCGTATCTCATCCACCTCCATTATGCCAAGGTCACTCAGTTGCTTTTCTTAATGTGATCAGGGAAAGTGTCACTTTTGCAGTTCTGTGGCAGTAAATAAGAGCTGGCTCTAATTTGAATGTAGTGTACCAGAGGCCCTTTATGGGTTGTTAATTTAGTGTTTAAATACATTTAACAGTTGAGAGAGAGAACTGATTAGGCCAGCTCTCCAAGTGAGGGCTATTTTTCTCTCCAGTGTTTCCACTGGCTTGCTATAGATTATTATTGTTATGATGTGACAGATGAACGGCAGGCTTATTTTAAATTAAGAGCAGCTTCAAAGGCAAAGCCGGCAATAAAACCAATCATTTTTCAAGAGACTTCTCCTTTATTTCCCCTTAAATTCCCCCTTTTATTAATATACGGCATGTCTGTAACAAAGTTTTTAATGCAAGTGTAAAATTCTACTCACAAGTTAATAGTTAATGCAAAGGCAAATAGCCATAATTTGTTATAATAAAGCTATAATATATTTCTAAAGGTACAAATATTACTTATCAGTGATTACATCATGTTATCTTAAATGGACAAAATGATTAGAACTCATTGATTCTTTGGTAACAGGGATTGGCCACAATATACATGTATCATTGCAATAAACGTACATTGCCATGTGCACTTATAAAATGAGTCAGAGTTAGATCTTCCTTGGAATTGCTTATCCCAAATTACTATAATTGTTTTTAATGTTCTAATTTCTGAAATATTTGCCATGTTCTGATCATATATAATCATTGTAAACCCCAATAATCATCTGGCTTCTCTCACTCAGGAACAAAAAGCAACCTTTAAACTTATAAAAAAATATGGATTTGACATTTAACATGATAATTGTTCCCAACAATCTGGCATGAACATATTATTATGATAATATCTCAAATTAATGGGAATGGAGAGTCATGCAGGCTGTAAGTGGCATTTGTGTATGTGGTGTATCATGCATCTCACACAGGTAACTTAATACACACATTACTGCAGTGTTGAGTAAACTTTATATTTACTGTTGGGATCCACTTAAAATGAAAAAACTATCAGTTAATTCCCAAAAAAATCTAGTGAAGCACTCCTGGTATTTCTGCATCACTGTGTAATCTAATCTAGAGTCAGTAAAATAGCCATTTTGAGCAAAAGTGTTTGCTTCATCCACATGTTACTGGAAACTTGCCTTTGTAACGGTCATAGCCCATTGTTTTTATGCCATTACTAAAACAGACAAAAGCTCATCTTTCATTCTGGATTAAAAGGATATTTATCAGACACAGGAACATCCACTGTTTATATGTTTGTTGAAAGTAAATTCATTTGTGGTCTGAAGGAGACTACCTGTGACCCACCTGTACCCACTTGTGACCCACCTGTACCCACCTGTGACCCACCAGTACCCACCTGTACCCACCTGTAACCCACCTGTAACCCACCTGTACCCACCTGTACCCACTTGTGACCCACCTGTGACCCACCTGTGACCCACCTGTGACCCACCTGTGACCCGGTCCTTGTGTATGGATATTTCATAGACAGTTACCAAACCCAGACTGGTCCACAGGACAGCCAGGACTTCTGCTGCCCTCTCTGAGCCCAGCAGCAACAGCTTGATGAAGTCTTTGAGTTCCATTGTCTTTTCTGTTGTATATTTTTTTGTAACTCAACACTTCCTCCCACTTCTTTCGCCAGCTGAGAGCTCACAGTGGCCGGGAAAGGCAGTAAGGCCCAGCCAGCCCACCGCCACACTACAGATTTCTCCTGACACCTAATGCCAGTTATGAAATTGTGGGGATAAGTTAATGTGTCACAGTAGCATTGATTTTTCATTTGCTTCTCGCTGCCCCCAGTCCCAGAGCCAGCCCAGTCCTTTCCTTCATGCTTCAGGATGGATTACTGTGGCCCCTGTTGAAGCAGCGCATTGTGTGGGATCTAACACTGGTGTTCATAAGAGGCGCCACACCTGATTACAGGTGACACCATGCAATCCTCATCCACGTGCCATGAGACCTCAAATATTTCGATTAGTGCATTTTAATTGACTTTACTCCTCTTTTTTTCCTCATACGTTATCATTTAGTTGAATATATGTTATTTTACAAGCCAAAATATGGTAATGATTTGATTTCTACATCTGATAATAATTATGGCATGATTGAAATTGATCTCATCTGATGTGTACAGGAATAAGAAGGCCTCTGCTGCAGGGATAAAATGACTGGTACATGCCTGGTCCCCATGAAAGGAAAAATATGCTCACGTAACAACAACACGGTGCTCAATGAGCTATGTCCTCAGTTCCATATGAGATTGGTTAATACAAAAGCTTGCTGGTGAAAAACATTGTCCTGCTCCCAGTGACAAAGACAAAGTGCCTGTGTTTGGCGTACGCGAGTCAAAGGGACAGGTGACGACAGGGAGGGAGACCAGGGAGGGAATTTGAATTTCACATCTAGGAGGAGGCAGCATGTCATTAAAAACCCTAATTTCAGTGTCAGGTAGACTTACAGGTGATCCATCATCTTGTCAAAAGAATTTTATTTTATTTTCAAAGGAGTTCAAAGCAGCCTTTCCAGACTTTTTACTTCACTTTCAATTAGATTTAAACGCAATTAACAGAAGAGTCGAGTCCCACGTGTACGGCCGATACCTGTTCACTCAAGCAGAACTAAGGGAAAACAATTCATAATGCAACTGCACACAAAACCAGGAAACTTAACCTCCCTCAACAGCATTCAGCGGCACCGTAAAACTATCACAATTAATAGGTAATAACCACCTTTAGGCTGATATTCCATCACACGCAGAGCCGCTGCCTTGCTCTTCATGTACCACCAGCAAACTACATTTCAGCACCCATGAATGCCATTTATTGGTACATTTCTAAACGTTAACGCCTGTCAACTCCAATCTCTCCAAAAGAGGCACCCGGGAAATAAAATGCATCGGAGGGGACCTGAGAGGAGGACACACGTTAACCCAGATAGGCTGTGACAAAACACCATTACCTTCTCCTGTTCACACAGAGACGTACAGGACAGCTAGTAGTCCCCTGTCCCTGGGAGGAATCCATCTAAATGAGAGACACTCACACATATGGTCCAACACTGTGGGAGAGCAGGCTTTGAACAAGCTGTAGCCTCAGGAGTTTTTGGTTCCTGCAAAGAACTAGGGTGACTATAATTTTGCAAAGACAACATAAGCTAGTATTTATACTATTATACATTATTCATCATGACACCTCAAGCTGTTTTATACATCTATATGTTGTGTTTTTAGACCCAAAATGCCAGTAGAGTCAATGCAGTGATACAAAAAATCCAAATCTACAAGCAAATAAGAAACACAATGAAAAAGACAAAACTTAATTTCTACTAAGACAATGTATAATTCAATCTAGACCTGTAAATACACAGAGGGGCAGTTTTACGCATATTGTTTATTGAATCGTCATCAGGTATAACCTTCTGGAAAACACCTGCTTTCCTTAAGTTATAATTATTCTTTTACATACATTTTTCATATGAAGCAGTGTATATTGGTTAAATTCATGAAATTGTTATTAATTATTAATTCATAAATGTGTCATCACTCTCTGTGACAAATAAGCAAAACAGCATCTGCTGATGAAAAGCCATGGGATGCAGCTGAAACATCTGGGACAAACAGTGGGTGGACCTTGAGTTGAGTTTTTTCTTACCCTATTATGAGTTTTATGTCGGCGAATGATCACATATTAATATTTACAATTATACTTTTGATTTGCTGTAAAATGGTTTGCAACGACATTATATCGGGTTATCCCAAGGCATACAAATAAATGCTTGCAAATTTTCTACAGCAGGTTAAACCAAAGTGCTGTTGTTGCTACTATCTACATGTTTTGCTGATGAAACAAATATATGAGTTGTACTTTCAGACCCTTTAAAAGGCTCGTGTGTGTGTGTCTGTTGGATGGCGACAGACCTCAGATGGATGTAACATGCAGCGGTCCTCGTCACAGTGTGCTCCTGCTGGTGTCATAACATGGATATATAACCGCTGTCGTCCTTACATCAGGCCGCCTAAATGGACAAAAATGCCAGGGCAGCAAAAAATGGTGAACAAACCCAGAGCTTCATTAGCAGAACCTTCCCAGCATGCTTTGCGATGACAAATGATTGACTTGGAACAATATCTAAGGCGATCAGGATAAAGTACCAGCCATTTCAAGGCTCAGCAAAATTCAAATTCTAATTAGACCTTGCACCACATTCCAAATAAAAATGGGTCCCTAGGTGGTTTACCCTATCAGGTGTCTCTCCCAGACCACTGAAACAAAACGAATAAAGAAAATGATTAAAGCGATAACAAAGGCATAAAATTCAAATTATAGCAGCATCACATCTGGGATCTGTATGTTACTGCACCACCGTTTCTGCTCTCCCTCTCCTTCTCAGACTCCCACTAACCCCACGCACACACATACTCACGGCATTCCTTTCTTTCTGCATGAGGGCAATCAAAGAACAGAGAAAAAAGACAGAGAGCAGGAAAGAGAGAGTGAAAAAGCAGGGAAATTAAAAGGTAGAGAGCGAGAACGCAAATAGGCTCTCAGCTTTAAGGTTATTAATGACTCCTCAAAAATGTGCGACTTTTCCAATCTCTCTGAGAAGCGCTTGAAGGAGCCTGCAGATGAAGCTGACCTTCACAATGTTCTTTGGTCTTTAGTTAAGAAATTCACTCACCATTATGGCATCATTAGGGAAACAAGGATAAAATTACTCCATGGTTAATGACCTATAGGATCCCCACCAAAATTTGTTTCAGATCTAATAAAACTGAGCTTAACACACTCGAATGAATTATGAGGACTGCTACGCGGGGGTATTAAAATGTGGGGAAATAGATTTTTTGAAGCTAGGAGGACTGGACTTTTCAAATCAGATAGTAGAATGGAATTTTCTGGGCAATAAATTCTACCATGTCTCAATTTCTCTTTTTTTTTCTCTCGCAGAATTTTTCAGGGTATGATGGAATCTGTGAGTAGGATGGCCTCTAAAAATTCATTGCCAATTGCCATCTCCTCCTCTATCCCCTTAAGATAGATAGATTGATGGATGAATGGCTAAATGGGCAAATAAGTGGAGGAAAGTATAACCGCATGAAAACTCAATGTATGATGGAAATAAATGATTAGATACACATATAGATACTTAAAAAAAATCCCAGGAGGCACAGCAGAGAAGATTAGATAAGTAGAGAGTGTCTTCAAGAAGCATATCAAAATGCTTTGACGCTGATTATTTTTTTGTGTTTGCATTTTCTCTCGCTTGCCACTTAATTTAGTGCATGTCAAGCTGGTGATTAGCATAATGCAGGGGCAGTGGGGAGGACGTACAAAAACTCATTAAAGGGGACAATAAAAAAAGCCGCAGGCAATTGTGCAAGTGTAACATAAAGTACATATACGTGCATCCAAAAAACAATACGTACTAATGTGTGGGTGAAACTCTGCATGTAACATGAAATGCAAAAGGAAGTGATTTTCTCAAAGAGCGTTGGTTTTCTATGGTTTGGTTGCAGCCCCTGAGAAGAGGTTTGTGAGCTAATGGCATTTGCTCTCTTTAAACTTTAATCTTTCCTATTAATTCCCTGCAACTGGAGAATGTGCGAGAGTTAATGTTCCATGAACGTGTTTCTCACTCTGCAATCTCTTCAAGCTAATTACCTTCAGGTGCTAAATGGGGGGAAATTGCAATCCATTTGGAAGGGAGAAATTTCACCTCCCCTTTGTCTATGTAACACTGTGGGTGCAGTTAAAAAGAAAGAAAATCAAACAGAAGAAGCCAGGTCTAGAGTACATTTAATCAAAAATGGACACTCTGTGCCGAGCCCTGATTGGCTCTCGCGTTCCAAGGTAGCTTTGGGAGAGTAAATTGCTTCCTGTAGTTTCCCGCCTCACTGCTTATTCTGCAGGTCGTTCGGAGGTCAGCAGGTGCAGCAGTGGACAAAACCCTGAACAGATGTTTGATTGACATGGATCACTCTGATTGGCAATCAAAGTTTTCTGATGAGAAAAGAGAGGCGCGCTGAACGGCCATTTCAAAGGGTGAACACAGAAGAAGTCAAAATAGAAATTAAAAGCACATTATAAGTCAGTCACGGTGGCAGAGGAGCATGACATCCCAGGGAGTGATGGGATATTCGTGAGCGACTGAGTCAAATCCTGGCTACACAAATGCTTTCGGAATCAGTTACTAATCAGTAACGTGGGACCGACGGGCTCATTTCAGATAAGTAGTTTTGATAAGTGATACCGCCTAAGGGTTAGTCTGTGGAGGAGGGTTATGTGCAGAGGAAGTAGAGTGAGATAGGGTCAGGGCGAGTGATCAGCGGGGGTTCTGGACTGTCCTCAGAGAAATCTGGAGCGTGGAGGGTCACTTTGTCCCCTGTTTGATCTTTGTCTTCAGATGACACGGCAGGAAATTCCAGATGAAAGGAGGTTGGGACCACTGTCTAATAAACACAGGGACAGAGTGCCCCCGTTCGCTGCTCGGATCCGGCCTCAATATGTCGGACCTGTGGGTGACCCGCTTTATTTAAACACCTCTTTGGGCGCCACATTTACGAAATTAATTAAACTGCGTTCAAAGATGCAGGAGCAGACTCATCCAACTGTGTCAACATTTCATATCAGTGCAACTTTATTCAGTTTTTGATCCATTAAAAGTTACAAATGAAAAGCTGTGACGGCAAACATTTTTTCTAACCCACTGCCAATGTGTTTTCATAATAATGCACTGTAAATGATCTTTCCCAGAGTCATTAGCTACAGTGGCTGTGTTTTTTATGAATGCGCTTAAGAGATAAAATGATTTGCGACCAAAAAAATTAAAAAGTTAGAATGTAATTTATCTAATAAATTTTAATACTTAAAAAAAGGGGGAGGTGGTGCCATGATGTACATAGAGAAAAAAAACAAAACAAAAAAACACTCAGTACAGGAACACACATATTTCTTATGTGTAATACTAAGTGAATTAGTAGTGGGGAGTACTACAAACACTCCATATCTTAGACAAACACTCGTAGTGACGGCCCTAAGCTCCCACTGTGTTGAGGAATCTCCTACCAACAGCACTCCCTCCCATTTATCTGAGCGGCTGAGAGCACGAACAGAGCACAAGCTGGGAGGCTGAGGAAACATCAAAAGAGCATCCCAGATAACTGCAGCTCTGTTTTTGCAGCGAAAAAAAAACACCTCCACGCTGGTAACTAAAACCCAAGAAGCAAGATAGCTCACTTGATTGCACTCTGTGTGGCCTTTTACTTCATCATTTCATGTTTATTGCTCCGAGGCATAAGTAAGCCCTCGAACAGGCGCTCGTGTTTTCTTTGTTTCCCTTTTTTTTGTTGGTGTTTTTTTTTTTTTATTCTCATCTTCCTAAAATGCCAAAGCTATTTTGTTAAATCATTAGAGGTGTTACGGTCGTAGAATGGCTCAGACGAGTAGCATCCCTGTGTAGTACTGAAAGGTTATTTTCTTCATGAACACTTGAGGGTCCACTGATCCCTTGTAAGTGTCTGTTGGAAAATGCATTGACATTTTATGTGAATGGAAAAACCCTCCTCAATAGACTCTCTTTCATTGCTCTTCAGGTTTCAGGTCATTATACCCGCAATAGGGGACCACTCAACCTAGTTTGGTATTACCTCTGAGAAAACTCTTACGCTACTTCACTCACTCCATTCACAAATTTGGTTTGGAAGTGAGAGATATAGACCCCTTGACCTCATCAGATTTTCTGATCATGGGTTGTTGTTTGTCCAGTCAATACGATCTTCTTTATAACTATTCTTTGGAAAGATCTGCTGCTGCTGTCATTTTTATGTTGACATCATGCATAATTCCAATTTTTTAGCTATACTATATAGACAAAAATATGGGGTCACATCACACCTACAGCTTGTAGGACATGCCAATCCTGTTAATCTGAAACATACTGTGATGAAAATGTTGTCAACAATTATTGCAAAAAATGACAAACAATACATTTTGTCCTGAGTGAGAATTGAAGAAACCAGACTTTAAAATTAAAATAATTATTTAATTTCTTTAGGTTATTTAGGTAGAACATTTAGAAGTATTATAATGTTTAAAAAAATCTGTGGTGCATAAAATTAAGTAAAAATTAAAGTGAAAGAGGAGGAGGACTGAACAAAATTATCCCTAAAGACAAAATTAAAAAAACATTTATTGCAGCAATATTTATCACAATATAAAATTATGACATTTGTCCTTGTTGTTTTGCAGCTCAGACCCCTCTTATTAATAAAACACTAAATTCAATGTGTCCCAATACTTTTGTCCATATAATGTAATTTTTCAGTGGTTGCAATGAAATTGCACTAATGTCATCAAGCAATTTCCATTTCCCAAATAGTCAGTGAACATTATTACACCTTATAAACAACCTCTGTTGTCTCCAGTGTCACAGATGAGTTTAAGAAGACGTCTTTGCATTTGTTGTATATACTGTTCAAACATTACTTTTCCTTAGTTTGCTTCAATATTAATAATTAAATATTGTATTTTAATAGATTTAAATGCATTTATTTATTAGGAAAACTGCAAAAAAGACAAGCATGAAATGAAAATGTGCTCCAGTGTGGGGTTCCTTTTAGGCTTTTACACATGCAGTGTACGTAATATACACTCACAAAATACAACACACAAAAGACGTGGAACCACACAGGGACATGGCTCATATTTATACAAAAGGAAAACATTCAGCGTCACATATATGTTTTCACTGCACTATATTTTTCAGGTTGTATAGTGTCTGGCCCTGTAGCAAAGGCTTTAGTATAAGTTCAGAGAAACGTTGCCCTAACCCAACAATATTCAGATCTGAGTCTCAAAAAAAGAGCCAATCTCCATAGACAAGTCAATTCAATGCAAATGCTGCACCTGCCATGAGTTGTAAAAGCTGCTGCGATTTTCAGTGAAAACAGGGTTCACATCACTTGGAAAGGTAGGCTTGCCATTTCACGCACCAGTATTCCAGCAATCCGTAAAGACCCAGAGACATTCCTCGACAGGATTACTACTTTACGATTGCCAGGAAAACAACTTCGACCCCAAACATTCACCTTTTCCCTATCCACTATCCTTATGGTGTTCAGAATATTCCATTTTCAGACCCTAAACAGTTACTTTAATCCAGGATGTTTTATCTGTATACCCCATACAGCAGTGATCCGGAGCTTTAAACTGACCCATATCTAATCTTTCAACAGATCTATAAATAAATATGTAGTATTCTGCAGGTAAACTGTTGTTGATAACTGCAAACGGTACTAATTATTATTCAGGTGACCATCAGGACACAAGGGAGCGACAGTTCTGAGCTGCTTAGAGACTATATATGGATGACAGTTGGCCAGGCTTCCTGGTCCAGTCAGGCTGAGTCGGTTCAGAGTGATAACGTAGGTAATGGTGTTTCTGGAAGAGTGAGGCCAGATGAAACACCACGCGGACAGATACCACAGGCACACTGGCCCCTTCTGTTGGAAAATTTCATTTTTTCCGGCAGGAAGCCATGAATGCCAAGGCTGAATCCAAATCCGGTTTTCCGCACTTTATCAGCGTGTGGCCCACCAAGTGGTGAGATGGTGGGGGAGGAGGAGGGCTGAGAGAGAGAGAGAAGGTGGGGGGGTGATCCACTCAGCCGAGACCCTCCACTTTAATCCAATTTACAGCCTCCCCCAGCAAAAGATAATTACAACCCTTAAACCAGCTAGGAGAGGGGCAGAAAGAAAAGGCTTCACTCACCCAAACTGTGCCTCTGGCCCCTGAAGTCTCCACCTACAGAAAGGGAAGAGGGGAGGGGGCACTCTTAGCAGGACTCAAGCAAAGGCATTGTGACAAACCAAGAGTGTGTGTAGCTAATGAGGCAAAGTGATTTTTCTGGAGCAAATGGATGCCCGCTGGGCAGTGGGAGAATGCACCCCAGGACTTCTTTGGTCACTGATGTTCACCACAGTTGTAGGGGAGGTGTATTTTAGGTTGACAGTTAAATACGTGTTTGTGTAACTGTGAAATAAACAACCTAATCAGAAAAGGAAAGGTAGGTTTCTGTGGGCCACAGATTTGGAAAATCAGAGTTTGTCTGCAAACTATAGGTAGAAGTAACTACTGGGAACAAAAACTGTCACTGAATGACCCAAACTGCTGTGGGTTTTTTCAGTTTAGGGAATGGAGTGCACCAGTCGAGTTGGAAAAAGATTCTGGTCTGGTTTAAATATTACAAAGTCATTTTGCATCTAATCTTTGTCTATTTTTTTCCCCGTATTCAGACCAAACCTACCAGTAAAAATCAAAAAAGTTACATATGAATAGAATTGAGAGAGACACATGGTGGAAAAGTAATAAAAAAAAATACAACTGATATACACATATGTATGTAGAAATGTATATATATTAAACATGTTTTCAGTTCATTAATATTATATATTATGCGTCTGTGGTTTACAAAAATATTTTATTTTGTTCTGGCAGCTGGGTTGAAACTAGTGTATTTCAGCAGTGTATTTCTCTGATTTGTGGTTTGTTTGTGTGTTTGAGGTCATCATTTATAAATTATAAATATATCATTTGTAAATTAAACTAAGTGACTTTCATTTATAAATGATCATTTTGGCAAGAATGTAAAGCCTCATATTGTATGTTTTTCCAATTATTGTGGTATTCATATTGAACTTTGTAAAACGGTAGACTATTGAGTTTTTTATTGCTATTATTGGTGATGAGCTATTCTAAAATACACCAAATATTATGTCCAATATAGTTGGAATACAGCGTTCTCTTGCAAAAAGTATTACAGGAAAAGGATGCTCTGGAACGAAAGCTTGAGTTTTCACCATTCTGGTCTGCATCTTTGTCACAAGTGCTTTGAAGTGAGAACGAAGGAATGGGGTTAACTTTTGCAAAAGAATGTGAAGAAATAATAATGAAGGGGCTCACAGGGGAGCGGAAACGCTGGCCAGTCCTAATTAATAGAAGGAGAGACACTCCCAAAGTCTCCCATTCACAAGCTCACAATGGAGTTCTCCACCAAGCAGAACCTGGAATGGAATATGGGAGGAGTGAATGGAGACATGGTCAAGAAAAAAAAAAAGGCTCAAGCCTGCGTTTCTTTGCACCCCTTTTTCTCGTATTGTATTTCTGTTTTATAGCATTAGCCCAAAGCCTTTCTATCCTGTAGTCCACACTCTATTCAGTGAAACGGCATTTGGAGAATCCCACTGGTCAGTTTTGTAAATATGAGCCCTGGACGGGTTCCTGGACGACGGGCACATGTCCAGAGTTTATCCAATACAGGCCTGACTTCTGCTCTTCCAAATATTACTTCATCTCATTTGACCATCTCTGCCTTGTACCAGTGGCTGGAGTCAAGAGCACACAGAGGTGGGGGGGTATTTTGCTATAAGTCAAGTCAGGCAGGGAGGGGTTTTTGCGAGGGGCAACAGGAGAAGTGTGGACCCACCTGCCACTGATTATCCCCCCAGTTAGAGGGTTTAGTCTTGACCTCTGAACTTCAGAGCTTCCCCACACCACTAATCTGTTAATTAACCGAGAAATACCCTGGAAAAACTTTGAGCAGCCATTGTGTGTATGTGTGTGTGCACGTGAGTGTGTATAGGAAGAGACCGCAGCAGTGAGAGAGAGAGAGCCACCGAGTTCAGTGGGAACACACTGTGGCATGTTATTACTGTGAATGTAGCTGCAGTGCTTCTGGATAAGTAGGACATCCCAGCCGTGTTAGAGGTTGTCTTTGTTGCCAGTGTATTCAGCGCTGTGATGGAGGAGGCCAGCGCCTCTACTGCTTAATAACACACATTACTGTACTGAAAACCCTAAGTATGAACACCAATAGATTAAAATGACACCGTCTCATTGCATCATGATGCTTTAGACCTAAACACCCCAAATGTAGACGTTTGGAAAACAGGACTTATGTTAAATATCAAGCTAAAATGAAAAACAGTTGAATAATCACACATACATATTATTATTTTTTTACTCACTAATCAGTCTATATTAATCATGTTTCAGTAAAAACTGTCCATCACAATTTCTCTACAATATGATTCTACTGCAGGTTTAAGCCACAAACTGTGAAAGTGAAATGATATAAAACAATGTTATGAATATTAGCCATGATATTAAACACAAAGTGCATAATTTCTCTTACTCAAAACATACTAAAGAAAAATGGAAAAAATAAATAAATAAACATCAGCAGTATGCCAAAGATTCCAAAATATACCACAACTGTAAAATTTGCATGATCAGCCTGTCACTGTACGTTGTCTGATGTCTGTTCACAGTTAGCAGATATTACATATGGATGTAAGGATCAGGCCACGCGCTGCAGGGGTCAACACAGGCGACTTGCAGTTTGCAGTTTGAAGGGCTGAAATAAGCTAATAAACCAGCTACCATTTTTTAGTGACAAATTCAGCAATAAATGCAAATAATCTAATTGTTATCATACTGCTTAAAAACAATCATCTGCCAACAGCTGGCAGGTAACTGTGTCCATGGTGATGGTAAGCCTGGTGGTCATGTGACAATGTAGTATGCTGCATTAATTTTCACATATGCCATACTGCACTGTACACTGGGGATGGGCATTTTAATGACTTTTCAGAAGTCGAATGATCAAGCCAATATAAACCGATATATATAAGTCAGTCAGTTAATCATGGTGTCTTTGTTGCCATGTGCCCTCCACCCAAAGCAAATTAATAACAATAATGATAAAAAAGCTTTTTATACTGTAGCTGACACATAAAGAACTCAGGCTGAAACAGTACCTCAAATATGCTGCGTTTCAATGAAGAATAAATCTTCATTCATTCATTCATTCATTCATTCATTCATTCATCTTCTGAACCCACTTTATCCTTACCAGGGGGAAGAAAAATCGAATCTTAAATTTCCTCTCGGTTGTCAAACTCTCTCACTGATAGGATAGTGTGGTAGCGTCCACAAAACCTACATGTTCCTGACTGTTCTTGAACGTGGCTGAAGCACAGTGACAGGAGAACAGAGGAATATAAACTGGATTCTATATGATGAAAAGGGGAGAGAACCTGTAACCCACTGAGGACGGAAATCAACTGACACAAAAGGAAACGACACAAGTTTAACTGAAACAACAGTGAAACATATGTATTCAGTACTTAATGTGTCCTGAGAAGTAGCTGCTCTCAACTTCCAACATCCTCCACATCCCAGAACACACACACACACAGAAACACACACACACACACACACACACACACACACAGAAACACACACACACACACACAGAAACACACACACACACACACAGAAACACACACACACACACAGAAACACACACACACACACACACACACAGAAACACACACAGAAACACACGCACGCACACGCACACACACACACACACACACACACACACACACACACACACACACTTGGTGATCCCCAGAATAAGCTACACCACCGATACCAAACAGGCAAATCGCTAGAAGCTGGTCTACAGCCAACTACAAGACACAAAAAATGTCCACACTCCAAATGAATGTAATTTTGAGGAGGGGTGTAAAATGCATACATAAAACAGTAAATGTATGTATAAAAGCTGAAGGAAACGAGGGAACAGAGAAAAAAACCTTTTTTTGTTTAATGTTGCTCAGTAAAGGGTGGATCATGGATGAAATAATGTCCTTGAAATGTATGTGAAAAGAGCTACTAAGGCAAATAACTATATTATACTTAAATACAGTAGAGTGTTAATCCTAAAGTAATTACTGAAATTATTAAAGTGTAAAAGTAGCTAATTTTCAACAAAATACAAAGCAAATAAAATATATAAATAATTGAAAGGTTAAATGATATGCAAAATTAACTCAAATGTAATAAACTATATAAAAAAAATAAAAAATTTGAATACACATTAGGTATATTAGTGTAACTATTACAGAGATCCACCATTACTGTTAAATTACAATTGAACTGAAGATTTACCTTATTTCCAATGATTATTAACCATTGCTTTGACATTGATTTGTCTCAGCACAGAAAAAAATTAATCTTGTGATGTAATTTGCCACATTTCTCAGGTGACAGTTTCAATATTATGCTTAATTTAATATGAAGTGATTGGTGACTCAGCTTGGAAACATTTTCTAAGTGACTTGGCCAATACTCATAATACATATGCAGTATCCGGTATGGTAGATGGCATTATGGGAGATGTTTTCATCCCCACTGACATGACTCAACTTTATCTTATTATCTTTAATGATGCATGTGTTTCGTCACTTATTAGTAATGTTACAAATATTTGATGTAATAGAAATAAATTGTGTTGATTTATTGTGTAAAAATACAGTAAATCAACAGAATACATAACCTAGGTTTAGTTATTTTCAGGTATGTTCATGTGTAAACATTACATATTATACCTTTAAAGTTTATCAAATTACTGGATTATTGTTTAATTTAATTTATCTACTCAATTAATTACAAGTGGTGTTATATTTACTTTGTTTGCCCCATCTTAGGCCCATATTTGTAGGTGTATTTTGTATAAATTATTCTCCGCTATACTGACTCCATAACCCTAAAATATAATAAAGTATATTTTTCTTGCTTGATGAGCCACACCTGGCCGTTTTGCTGTAAACAAACAAAAATCTCTGCCTTGACTGGTGAGGCAGTTGATAAGTGGGCCAACAAAGTCAATTAGTTCTGTGTTTATTAGTATGTGACAGGTGCTGGGTCATGCAGATTAACTCACAACCCTTGGAGGGATAGGACAACAATAATGGTGAAACATGTCCGTCCGACCAGAAAGTAAAGGTAGCAAAAGGAACATAGCAAAGCCTGCTCAATTAATTATGTGGATTAATGAAGTTCTGCTTGATTAAATGTTGATGGCTTTAAAAAAACGCCTATTTTTTTCTACCACAATGTGACATAATGGACACTCTTACATAAATAATGGAATCCTTCATGGTTACAGAAACCAGCTAACATTATATGTTACACTCCACGCCTCCTCTTGAACCCTTAATCGATTCATTAAGGCTATTGGCCTTGATTAACAAATCACAGTTTTCATCCAGGTTTGACCTCCAACCTTCAACCCTCTGTGACTGGGAAGGTATTGATTCAGGGAAAATGGTTTATTTTCAGCTGGGGGAACATTACCTTTAGAAACAGTAGCTGACAGAGTGTCTTTTCATTTACCCCAGAGAGCTGTTGTAGCCATTGTTTTTTTACACTTCAGGTTCAACGAAAGGCTCAAACATCAAATTGCACCCATTTAGACAACTATAACATTAAATAATTGTCAAAATGAGGAAAAGGATCAATAACACTGACTGTTCTCTGAAAGCCGGTGACGCTCAAGTTTTCAATCCTTTAATTTACACCAATACCTTTTTTTTTCTCTCCGTACACTGCAACAAATAACCTCTTTCTATTACTTGAACTGTATATGTGTGATTTATTATTTGTCTGCATGCGTTGTTAAAGCCACTTTATCTGTTTTTTTAACCGATGATGGAAAATCTTTTCTTCTTTTGTGACAAATTAAGCATGCAATGTTTGCAAATGCAATTACAGCATAAACGATGTTTATTTAAATATGCAATGTATCAAAAAAACGGCCTATTATTACTTCACATGCACTGATCAGTGGTTCACATCATCTTGACCTGAAGCCAGTAAAGCAGAAACATACACACGTGTTGAGCTGTGATGTGGTCAGACTGTCGACTTCCTTTTGATCTCATATATTTACATCTGTTATTCTTTTATATTCTCAGTATTTTAACATTGGTGGGTTAGAGCTGTGTTAAGAGAATAAAAGGTAAAAATGAATAAATAAATGAACAGAGTAGGCTTAGAAAAACCTAAAACATCCAACTTATTGTCATATTCAGCCTCTGTCTCAGCAGTTGTAGCATTTTTAAGCATGCCACTATCCTTGTTATCACTATGGTACCGACTCCAAACAGCATTAACACTGTTAATATTTAGACAACCACAACCATGACACAAACTCAACACTGTAAGCAGAATTTGCCCTCCAAATGTCAGTTTTGGTTGATGATTAACTACAGGTCACGTTTGTCTCAGCTTTTTTTCTTTTTTTTTGTCTTCGCTTCTTAAGCTTAATCCAACATTTTGACTGAAATATTAGTTTGACTGCACTTTCCCCAAATGGGTTTCCACTGCAGGGACTCTGTGAACAAAAATCCCCCTGGCAGAATTCAAAACACCACTGATGTGTCAACATATCACATAACGGTTGTGAAATGCCGTGGCTGCATTCAGTCCTTGTTTTGGTGCTTGTTGAACAAGGCGGCGTGGGATTGCTCACCCTCACCCTGTGGTCTGTCCTCTAGGGTGCGAGGAATCTGAGTCACTCACTGCACATCAGGCTTTCCCCCCGGGGGCCCTGGCACCGGCAGAGGCAGGTTAACAAACTGTAAAGGCTTCAACTGAGCAGCACACAAACTGTTTTCTCTGCACAAAGGGATTGGCTCCAACAAATGTCATAAGCCTATAATGAGATAGCTGATCTCGGTTGTAAAGAAGAAAAGGGGGGTGGAAAATGCTTCCCCTCTCCAGTCAGTGGCTATTAGAGTCAGTGAGAGTAAAAAGGGGGAAGCTTCCCCAGTTTCTTAGAAGCCCCTCAGAGGCTGGCCAACATGACAATGCTGGTCAATTAATTGGTGAAAAAGTGAAAATCCAATTAATGCGTATCAAGCTGGCAGTTTTGCATGATGATGGCTCATTAGGAGACCAAGCTGAGGGTGGTGGAGTAGATGGGTGGAGGGGCTTAAACCCCACTCATTAAAGCTCTGTCTTTCTCGGTGGGGTTTTAGAGACCGGCTTATTAAAGCAACAGGTTCTAAACAAAACCTCAATGTAACGCTTATTTAGTAGATTGGAAAGTGATGAATTCTTCAATGACGTGGGTGGAGGGACAAAACATTCTCTGTGTGGACATAGATTCTGTATTTTAGAGCCACTGTGAGCACAAAGGAATTGAAAGATGAGGAACTGAGCTTTTTAAACTCACTTTTAAGTCAACCAGATGAGTATGAATTTACTTACCACATACACGCTTGACAATTAAACACTTAGGACTCAACAGGATACACAGTGTCAGTAAAACAAGCAAAAAATAATTAAATTGTTGCTTTGCATAATGCTTTCAGAAAACAAATGCTATTAAGAATGTTCTAAGTGGTAATGGTGCTCTCACTGCATTACAAAATGAGCTGACGGCTCTCTGTGTGCTTCTTGTGGACCTCACCATACACTGACAAAATAAAGAATGTGCCCCCATACTCCTGCAGCCGCTCTGTTTGTCTAGCCCCTGCCTCTATGTGTAAGATTAATACTCTTGCCACACTCTCATAGAATAATGTCACTTTAATCTTGTTTGGGGCGAAATTCGAAGTGGAGTGTGTCTACTTGTTTCCTGAGATTACTTCATCTTTCTTTCGGCAGCGGTGTGTGACTCTGCCGCCTGCTGTCCCCTGGCGTTGGATGTCCCATTACCCTTCACACGCCGCAACTTTCTGCTGTTTGCACAACACTGGCCACAGGACCCAACAGGAGGCCAGTGTGCTATTGATGTTTTTAGCTTTTCTTTACCAGTGCTGCGCTCATTTTAGTTGTGTGTAGCCTACTATAGAGGACTATTGCCGGTGGCTCAGCCATTGTGAATATATTACCTCCTATCAAAAGCTTTTACTCACTACGAAATATTACAGTGCATCATGTGCTGCTCTTGTTTCTTGCAAAGACATTGGTAGAACATAACCTTGATCTTTTCTGTTCTTTATTCTCCCTAACTTTTACAGCTCACTTCTTATATGTAACTGTTTGCTAATAAATACGGTTCATCAACAAATCATGCTGCATTTTTCTAGTTATTTGAAAAATGATAATAATAAAAATCAGATCAATGATCAGATGGAATTTGACCAGATTAGTTTCAGGATTTCTATCAGAATGGCAGGTGAAACACCGGAGCTACAAACTTCTCCTTTCAGATTATGAGCCTGTTTGCTATTCAGTCTTTTGTATTTGTATACCCTTTCAATAATTTACAATAACTGCTTGCACACTTATGCTTTTCCACTGTGTTGACCCCAGCATTTCAGAGTGAACGAGCTGCAGTGCGTCAGCTATAAATCTCTAATGAGGCTTGATGTAAACACCACAATACAAACCATATAAATTCCCTACACAACTCAGCATTTGCACTTCTTGCACAAACACAAAGAAACACACACACATACACACAAACACAGAGTACTATACAAGCATATGCACGCTGCTTCTTGTCCAACTGCAACAATGCAGGGCGTATTTGTTATTTCTTGTTTGTATTTTGCTTTCAGAAACACATTTGTCATGACTCTGTATGTTTCTGTGTGCTCTCAAAACTACATATAATTACAAATGATTATATGCTGCCGGTGTAAATTGCTTTAAATAATTCTATGTTTAATATTCATCTTAGTAAATATACATAAATTACAATTTATGTTTGCAAATGGCCAACGCTTCTATTTTTGCTGCTTCTTTCTATCTGAGCTCCAGAAAGCCTTTGCATGGTAAGCCCTGTGCTGTTTGGAGAAGCAGTGTGTTTTTCCTCTCACTTCCTAATAATCTATTCTGTTCAGCCAGCTGCATACATTGACAAATGTTTCCAGCATTAGGTATTTACCCGCTGAAAGGTAATAGATGCAAGGGTTTAAAAACGACTGCTGCAAGAAACAGCAAGCACACTGGCAAAAATATCACTACAGGAAACAATCCTTTCTTTGCAGCTGCAGGAAAAGCTTCAATTTGTAAAACCCACTGTATGTACAAAACAAAAACTTACACATAATGTGAAAATGAATAGGCAGGAAATAGTTTTTTTCTGCCACTTTTATTTTTAATGCTACATTGAAAATTAAAGATGAGTAAATAGTTCTGTTTTTGCGGTTTCCCATTTTGTCACAAGCTGCTTTGAAGTTTTCCACATTCTCAGTCCAAATGATGATGCTGTTAAAACGGTGTAATTCACAGAGGTTAACAGGTTAACACACACACACACACACACACACACACACACACGCTGAGATTAGTTTGTGCAAGAAGTCAGTTTTTTGTGTTATAGAATTTGTTGTAATTATTCCCCATGCCTGTCTGTGTGTATGGATACAGTCTGTTCTGGGAGCCTAATGGAGGCTGTGACGGCGCATTAATGAAGCTGCTTATTTCAACTTCACTCCACTCCCTTCATCTACCTCCCTCACCTTGTTTTCCCACTCCACATTTCCTCTCCTACTCCTTTGTACTCTCCATCATGCTGTTAATATTTCGCCCACTCCTTCACTTTCTTACGTCATGCCTTTTCTTATTAGTTTTATGAACTGGCTGTGAATAAAGTGTACTTTAACACAAAACAATGTTGCAAATATAAAACTCGATGCTGAATGAAAAGAACAAAAGTAACACCGTCCAGTGTTCTGTTGTGTTCTCTCAGTTTATCTACTCTTATAGCAACAGTGTGTTCTTTAGAGAAAGGGCTTTTTCATGGTGGCACCTCGCCTCAAAAAAAATCCCCTTTAAGTTGCCAAAATATGTTTTTATATTTATGATGATATAATGGCACAGTGAACGTGAGGAGCACATTGTGCATTTAGTTTAATAAATTCTCCATTAAAAACAGGTGCTCTTAAGCAACTTGTTCTCATTTCATTTAATTATTAATAATCAGACATTAGAATAAATACTAATTCAACATGATCTGCTAAACAAATATAACTGAGTGCGTAGGAGTAATGGAGAAAAGTCATCCATTACTGGAAAGGAGATTTAAATGAACCAAACACCGGTGCAAACGGAGTTAAGAATCAAAGAATCTGCTGGTGTTGTACGCTCGTACTCTCAGCCTGCTGGGATTAATGGATAACTCCAGTGAGAGACGCCTCTGTTCTTAGGCAAGACAAAATGACCACAGGCAGCCAAAGAATTTGGCGGTCAGTAACTGTAGCTGTTTTCCCATACATATATTATTATAGCAATAGCAGCGGTGGTGATTGAATTTCTGACCTTTTGTTGAAATGGGAAAGGGGAGGGGGGTGCATTTCAATTTTTGTTGTGTCATTCATGTCTTAAAATAACTACAGGGATGAAAGATCATGACTTGATTCAATTACAGTGCTGTGTAAAGGCTAAAGATTACTGTATTCTACATGGAACCTCGCTGGTACGAATCTGAGATAAATACAGATGCTGATTTCCTGCACTTTAAACTGATTGAAACAGGTTACAGTGAACACTCTATGCTTGTTATGTGGAGTCCATTCTGAGCTCTAGTTGATTGAACTACAATATTTTACAGCTGCAAAAATGAAATGACACATTCAATCCACAAATCAGCAAAAGCACAATGATAGTTACAGCCGCTCCACTTTTCTGATCTATAAAATAAACACCTTCTAAAGATGACAAACCTGATATTGGACTCTTCATACCACAGAATCCATCCAGTTCTCCAGAAACTAGACACCACCAAACTACAGAAGTTTGGTGGCAGAACCTGGCCGGCTCTGCCAATCAATAGGAAAGTTCACATTAAAAACTGCTGACAGCTGTGGGACAGATTTCCCACTTTCATCTGGCGCTGTCTGGCCCTCCAGCTAACCTCACCGTCACCCTCTCCCTTTGCAGACCTGCTCTCTTTATTAATCTGTGTCGCATCCCACAGCCTGATCCAGAGAACTGCCCTGCTACATTTTGCACTTATCACCAAACTTTTGGCTCATTTCTCTCTTTCTTTTCTTCTTTTATGAATTTCACTTGATAGCCTTGAACCGAGCCCCCCC
>JAPQRQ010000008.1:24258037-24268383 GCA_037367365.1 Apogon talboti | reverse complement strand
GCCCCCCCCCCCCGACGAGCCCACCCAGCAGCCCTGTCTCAACGTATCAGCCTGTTTGCTGAAAGAAAGAAAACAAGTGCTTCAAATGAAATGTGTGTGTATGTGTGCGGGAGAGATGTGGCATTTATTTTCAGCAGAGCTTACCTTTTTTTGTTCATCAAGTAAAGATCAGATTTCAGAAAAGTCATCAGCAAAATAAAGGATTTCAGCCATATTCCTAAAATTGAATATCTCTATATGAGAGTACAACATGTTTTAGTTGGTGTATCTGTTGAACTTTGGTTCTTTGTTCCTCACTGCTGTATTCATGATCCTGAAAGCCACACAGTCCCAGTGGAAGACCCGCTGCTGCTGGTTAATGCAGGCCTCTGCTGCCCCTTAGGGGCAACAGAAAATAAAGGAGGAGAAGGATCCTGTCAGCAGCGGAGGGACGGTGCAGTGCAAAGCATGAATATTAGGAATATTGTGACTGAATAAAAGTTGATATTCTTTTTATTATTTTGAGTTGTTAAAGTTGACTCTTCTTCACTTGAAGTGGAAGCCGATGTGTAGGTGTTGAGCGTTTCTGTTGGCTGGGATGTTTGGTGTGTGTGGCAGGTCTAATCCCATTAGTGCTGCTGATCCTGGGCCTCAGGATGTGTTGTGTCTCTATCAAACCCCTTTATGCTCTGTCTCTTCAACTCCAATCTGTTTTGTAGTAGTAAACAATCTTGTTTTCAGGTTGTGCCAAAAAAAAAAAAAAAAAAAGCTTCTGCTCCGGCTTGTTAACACAACAAGTTCCAGTGCTTTTCAGTGGGAAAAGAACTTTTTCTCTTAAGCTTGTATGTGGTTGCTTGAAGAGACATTTTATTATTGTAGTGTATCTGTACAACTTCTCAAACAGCTTTCAGATAAGGTTAATATTTCTACTCCAAGTTTTGTACAGCCAATACTGCCCCCTGGGCATTAAAAAGAGCTGGGTTTATATATTTTTTTCCTCATCTTCTAAATATGTTTCTCAAGTATTGCCTGCCGGGAAAATGTAACATGAATACAGCTGTAAAAGTGAGAACCGCATCAAATTTTATGAATGATATAATTTATGTAATAACAAACTAATACAATTACAAAAATGCTGATGCTTAATACAACGGAATTTTAATTAGAATGAGTAAATGCAATGCTTTTTCCCATTAATGTCTTAAAGTTTGTATTAAACAGTTTCATTTGCAGCATGGTGCCACATTCAACCTGAAGAATGCAACGGATGTGTTGAAGTGAAAGCAAGAAATAAAATGAGAGGATGATTAAAAGTAGCAAAAGATCATATCAGATTTGGGTTTAAGTCTCTCACACGGTTTGTCACTGCATGAACAAACATACCTTATTTACAGTCAAGGTTGTGGGAAATAAGAAAAGTAGTAAATATAATATTTTTAAGTTGCATGAGGTGAGAGTCGCATTGATAACTGATCGCAAACTGATAACTATTACCACTGCCTTGTTAGTTGTAGTGAGAGCTGTGAGTAACATCTGCAAATGATACTCAAATTATAGTCTGTATTCAGATTTCTGTAGGAAAGAGGTTACTATTAGTGATGATTTTAACGTCATTACTACAATATGTTATCCCACTTCAATGTATTAATTTGGATCAAATGTATTTGACTATGTGCCCAGTGTAGACGTAGAACTTAGTGATGTAGCACTGCACTCTGATTTAGACCTGATTTTATTAAAGCCCACACATGACATGAAATGTTATTAAAACAACAAATATATTTTAAAAAATGAAAGAGAGAGAGAAAAAAAAGAATGCTAGTAAAAGAGCCTCTCCTCATGGACGTCCAGTAGCAGTGGAGTTCTTGACCGTAGGGCTTTTGAGAGAACATCCTCTCTGTTCAGGCCTAATGTTGGACATTTATAGAAAACCAGGGACATTCAGGGTCAACGTTACACATTCAGTGACGGCATTTTTCATTGTGTATTTTGGACGTGATCTGAGATCTTAGGTGTGTCCTGAATCAACATCCAACCAGGTGAGACAGTCCAAAAGAAAAGGTCTTTGTTTCAAAGTCTGAGGCCACAATAGAGTTATCTCCAGTGGAAAAAAGGATGTCTTGTCCAATTAAGATGAGGGATTAGGAAGTGGCCACACAGGAGTTCAGGTATCTGAAGGTGTAATTCATGAGGGAGGTTCAAAGACATTAACCCCCAATTAGATGCTGTGACTACAGCTGAATGAAGAAATGCACAGAGCCCAAATGCATTTGATCTTCTTCTTAACATTTGCTGGTGAATGTTTGTGAAACCAGTTGACATTGTCAATGTTCACTTTTTCAGTAGTAATAGATTATGACACTAAACTGGTGGTTTACAGGTGTTTACAGTTGCATTTGTGGTTGCATTTCCACTTCACTTTCTTTCAAAGTCAATATGACTAAAGGGCCGGTCAGACGGAAGCCTACATAATGCCATTAGATCCTAAAGGTGTTCAGTTCCTTTTTGTGAATATTAGTAAATGCACTTAACCTTCAGTCCACAAATACAGACCCTTTGGGCTTGTTACCCAAGAAATATGTCTCCACTTTTCTCTGCACCCTGAGGCGCCCCCAAAACTTGTCAAAGAGACAATGTCGAAGGAAGTGAGAGATAATGTTGCCTGGCTCTCTTTCTCTGCAGTGTTTATTTGCTGTGTCAAGGATTGAGAGATTACACTGTTTCTGCGCAGTAAGAGAGGAATCTGGCCAAGCTTTTCCTCAGGCTACAAACATCACTTGAAAAGGCAAAGGAGGATTACTGACACCTGCATTAAGAAAGAAAAGCCTGACTTGGGCCCATTTGCTGTGAGTAGGGAGTCATCATTAATCATTTATTTTAAGTGTGGAAGCTGTAAGGGCTTTATTTTGGGACGCCGTGGGACGCTTAGTCCTTACTGTATTATACTACCAGTCTTTTTCTCTGCACTTACTTGTTGTATGTTGCTGCTGTTAACTGTGAAATTTCCCCACGGTGTCATGTCTAAGTCACATCTCACTCCTTTGCTTTTGTTGATTTTTCATGATCTGTTATCAAAACAAGGTATGTTTACGTCTCTGTGGGATAGCCTTTGATTTTTCTGAATTTTATGACATCTTGAAGTCAGAACAAACAGTCATTAAACATCTACATAAGTCAAAGTTTGTAATAAAACCAGCTCTATTAAGCTGATCTTCACAAACAAATTGTTAATGAAGTGTCACTCATGTGGGATATTTTCAGACATGTTGCACAATTAGGAAAATAGAGACTTAATACATGTTTGTCACCTTTAATCCGTTATTAGCTGTCTTTTGTGTTCAGTCTCCAGAAGGCACTGGGGCTGGTAACACTAACCCGCATGCTGTCGACACTGTGATTGATCACCACGAGATAAACATCAGATCGGCAAAAGAACAGGACAGACATTGATCCCCAGAGGAAGAGAGGACTTGTCACACCAGCATACACAAACCTCTGTGAAACATCTGTCAAAATACCACAACGACAGAGAACTGTACCTCTGTGACTAACATGGAACCCACAGACAGCTGTCAGCTGTTGTGGATGTCGGTGGATGACCAGAGAGTACAAATCTTTTCCATTAGTTAACACAAAAATCTCAACAGTGAAAACTTTACATTCCAAATGAAACAACACACTCATCTGATTTACTTTAACCAACAGAGAATTACACACATGGACCTATATGATGTATACCCTATGTGATAGTGGAGATGAACATGCCCTGAGGCACACCAAACAACAGAAAAAAGCTGGGGCCTTCCCAATCGCTCTTCTGGCTTCCAAAAAGAATCCACAAACAGAGGGAAGAAATGTGTTTTTAAAAAACGCCAGTCCCAACCAGTCACATGAAGCGCTCACCTGGCTGGGCCTTGAATATGTTTTTCCTGTCATTAGCTACAGCTTAAGAACATGAAAAAAAGAAAAGAAAAGAAAAGAAAATGAATGAGAAATGAATGCTCAGTCTGACAAAAGGGGGCCAGCCTTGCGTCGACAGGAAGAAAAGCATTAGCGGCCTTTAGGTGCACAGCGGCGGATTTCCGTGTGCTCCACTGACAGTGTGTTTTCCCCTTAATTAAAACAGTCACAAGTTTCATTGAGCGGTGAATCAAAGGGTGGCTCCACCATAAAGCAGACTCAACTCTGTAACCCTTAGAGTGTGTGTGTGTGTGTGTGTGTGTGTGTGTGTGTGTGTGTGTGTGTGTGTGTCTGAGTTAGACTCAAACACACACACAGGGACGGGGATGAAGGGGATTTAAGCTGTGCCCATTCCCATGGTCAGTCACTCAGAGCTGGTCATTACTGTCCTGCCCACAGATGAAAACACAGTGATTAAGAGTTAGTGCGGAGGCACACAGGAGCATTTCCACCTTATAACCCTGTTCTCTCAAATACAGAAAAAAATGAAGTCTTTTAAATCAACATTTCATTTTATTGTCATCATAAACTATAACACTGAATTTTAAATATTACTAACAGCGGCAATGTTTGAGCAGGTTTTAATTTTAGGAACAGAAAAAAAAATTAGGCATGGGTGGCAGAAGCACCACCCTTTGTCTAATGTGTCGTAGTTCATCACAACATTTACTGAAAGAGTTTTCAGTATATTTGGTTATTTTCTGAGTGAATATATTCAGCTTCAGGTCATGGGGTGACAGTAAAATGAGTGTGACTGAAACTGTGGCAGAACATGATGAAATGTGGCTGTGCTCTCATTGGAGGAATATAGATTCACGTAAGGTAGCGGTGTCAAACATAAGGCCCGCCGGCCAAAACCGGCCCCCCAAAGGGTTCAGTTATTTCAGTCATAAAGGTATGTTTTTCAGTTCCTGATGCCTTTCGTGCCTTTGTAGATCCACTGCGGTCTGTAAGTTGTAATACATGTGTAAATGATCAGATGTAGCATAAGATTGTTAAAATCACATTTATTTTCTTCAGAAAATTCAGGTTATTCATGGTCATTCCCATTTTTTGTTTAAGGATAATTTGTAAATGCAAACATTGTCATCCTTTTTTGTACTAAAACAAAGAGAACAATCTGCAGTTGTCATTATTTCTAAGTTATTATTGCTAGTATTTTACCAGTGTGGCCCTCTTCAGGTCTAATTGGGTGGTATGTGGCCCCTGAACTACAGGGAGGTTGATGCCCTTAACCTAGGGCATCATTTTTGTGCTTTGTAGTCAGTCAGATTTGTTGTTATTTTCTCGTCCTGATGTGATTGTATAATTTCACTGGGTTGCAAAGTGGCCTTCAGTACAATACAGAGGCTTTCAGCACTTCACAGTGAGAGCATCAACCTGCTCCTGATGCCACAGGTAACAAAGTTTAGTCCTGTTGAGCCTGGTACACCTCTGTGTCGTTCCTCCACCTCCAGGTTTGACACAGGGCAGAGGTCAAACACCATTGGCTGTATTTGGCTGTAGAGGTATTAGCTGACTAGTGGTTGAGGTTTTACCATGTGGGATATGAGTTGAAACCTGCAAATAACAAGGTTTTATCTATCAGTTCTAAACATCATAGCTCTACATGCATTTCCTTTGAACTTTTATTCTCTACATTTTATAGCATGTATCTGTACTTTCTACTACTTACATTTCCAAAACAGGTTTGTAACTTTAGTTAACCTTTAAAGACCAAAAATTATTTTTGTGGCAACGTCAAAATTTTGCTGTACATTTGCCATTTTATATTACAATTAATATTATCCTCTGCATTTTGCATTTATCAGCAAAAATATTTTCCTATACTTAATTCACTGATCATGTAAATGTTCATAAAAGTTCAGAGTAAATTCAAAGGTTATTATATCAAAACAGAAAAAACTCAAGAAAAAGTGACTTTTCTAGCAAAATATCAGTAAATGAACATAAAAACATCTACAACCAGTGTCATTTGTCAAATTACATGGATTTTACTGGTGAATCCATGTTGCAGAAGATGTTTCCACATTCACTATGAAGCCTCTGAAAGTCCAAGGGGGTCATATCTGATGCTAAAGAAAAGCTGACAAACTGCATTATACTTATTATTTATATGTATTGATAGGATCAATGGTTCAGAAGTTCTTAAATGTCTCAGATCTGTACATACTTTTGGTTGACAGTGGCTGTTCAGAGGGTTTAAGACCCATTTCAACTGACAATACTGATTCAAAACAATCCTATGGTATAGAGAGTATAAGTATTATACGTGAAAAACATTTCATCTTTACCGTGATAATCAAACATTGCTTCAGTGTTTAGTTTTTTTCTTTTACCACTTGTTTTTACAGTCTGTGGACCTCTACTTGGGCCACTTCTGCTTGTAGCGTTTCTCTCGAGCCGATCTTACTTTAATTTCACCAAAACAAAGCCTAACACTCTCAGACAAAGTGAACCAGAGCAGGCTTCTCCAGTGTCAAACCTCACCATCACTCAGAGGGGAAATACTGAGGGACAATAGCTGAGCGAACCAAAGAAGGGAAAGGACTTGCTCCACTTTGGCCTCTGTATGAGACGTCCTCTCTGGAGCTTTGTCACACTTTGACTCTGCATCAGGAGGATGACCCCGTCCCTAACAGCCTAATGACCCAACACTTTCCACACCATTTCATTCTCTTGATTGAAGAAGGGCAAACCTGCACCTACTATCGTCCACTCATCAATTATAAATCATCCAATGGTGGGACAATTAAAAATGCAACGTTATGTTTTGAGACAAACCCTCTGGGGTTTTGTTGGAGCTGGGGTGGGATTCCCCTCTCGTGTTCTCCTCAGAGGGACAGTCAAAAAGAACCAAGCACATGCATTATGCACGGATGACACATAATAGTAGATATTGCTAATCATAGCTCATGCAACTTGAGAAGCCAGTAGCAGCGGACTGATTGACAGAGGGGTGCAGAAAGGACAACTGAAGATAAGGTGACACTGATGCTAATAGAGTCTTGTGCTGGGGTACACCCATCAGCCAGGACAGAGACAAACAGGACAGCGCTAGCATTACACAGGAAAGGCCCAGGTCCTATCACCACTCCTTCTGTTTGATTAGTCATCAATAATGTAATTATTTACCCAGGGAGGGCACAGTGGTTGGGTAAAAGCCAGCGTTTTGAAGGTACCGTCATCAAATTTTGATGAGGCTCGTGGTGGGATTGTGTTGTCTGACAAAGCTGACATTCCCAGAGTGAGTCCTCTCCTTAATCCTCAACTCTGGCACTTCAGATAGACCTTTCCTATGGGGCCTGGCATCTGGAAGACATTCAGCTGCACAATGTTACCTTTTGTTTCACGTCAGTCTAACATAACCTGGCTGCCTCTGTGAAGTTCACTGGGAGATTAAGGAGTGAATAGAAGGGCTTAGTATTACTTAGTGGATGGCACAATAATCATATGATATCAATTTCTGTTGAAGATATCAGTTCTGCAATATCGCTTACATGTTGTCTGCACTCTGTTCTCATGGTGCTTTACAGCGCTGATAAAACATAATGCAAGGGATAACATTAAGTTTTAGATCTGACAAAACTCCAAATCTGGTCAAAGTTATTGTGTCAGACTCAGGCTGTTTCAGGGCCACATTCAGCCCACTGTGGGCTCCAGGGGGCCGGACCACTGTGGGCTCCAGGGGGCCGGACCAGTCAGACAACTTCTGTTATGATTTGGCGCTATATAAATAAAATTTGATTTGATTTTTGATTTGAAATAATAACACAATAACCTCTAAATAATGACAACTCCACATTTTTATCTTTATTTTAATGCAAAAAATTTAACATTCAATTATGAAAATATTTACATTTGCAAACTAACCAAACAAAAAATATCTGAATAACCCCCAAAAAAAACCATTTATTAAGAAAAACAAGTCTATTTTTTAACAATATTATGCCTCAACTTATCATTTAAACATGTGGGTTATGGATCAACTTTACAACAGCATAAAACATGGAGTAACAGAAATTATATTGTTAAAATTGCACTTAATTTTCTTCAGACATTTCAGGTTGTTCTAATTTGTTGAGGTCACTCACATTTTATTATTAAAGGATAGTTTGTTAATGTAAATATTTTTAGAATTGAATGGGGCTTTTTTGCACTAAAACAAAGAGGAAAAAATTGGTGTTGTCATTATTTATAGGTTGTTATGCTGTTATTTTACTTGAGATCACACTGGGCCGAATGTGGCCCCTGAACTAAAATGAGTTAAACACCCTTGACTGATATCTTCAGTGTAATTTTTGCTCAGATTCATCCAGCAGGCCAGATTGGAACCTTTCACGGGCCGGTTTTGACCCGCGGGCCACATGTTTAACACCCCTGGTGTATTTTATTGAGTCTATTTAATCTTGAGAAAAACAACTTTCCAAATGTTACTTAACATTATTGTTTATTAACTTTTTTGGGCATTCATAAGCAAACATTAAATGTGCAGCAGACATAACAAAATTAAATATTTCTATATATTTCTACTGGTGGAAATAAAGTTCTATATGGAGGTCACCTACAACACTTTCTCATTGTAAAATACATTATCATTAATCCACTTCTAAATGGCTGTGGTACCTGCCGATCATTCTGTCATTCCAGTTTTTCCTAATGAATATATTCCAGTGTTGCGGGTTGCCAGATGAGCCCAGTCAAAAGCATCATTTTAACAGATACAAATATTCAGTGAATTCCCATTTGCCTGGAGAAGTCTGGTACTCTGTCATTTCTGAAGGAGACAAACTCAGCTTTCCTCTTGTACTGTGTCTCCTCCTTAGATAAGATGATGTTCAGTCATCAATATCATACATACAGTAATTCCATACTAACATGTTTCATAACTGAAATCAGATGGCTGTGTTCTATTATACAACATTAAATGTTAAAATAGTTAGTTAAAACAATTTGTGAAGATTTCTTTAGATGCTTAGTTTTTTCACATATAAAAACACAATTTACAGTTTTGGGTTTTTTTTACTGAAAACTAACTGGCAGCAAATAACCCTTAAAGTACTACTAAGGCTTGCATTTGTGATAAAAGCTGCAATTTGTACAAAAGGCAAAAAGAAGGTGTTTTCATTTTTACATTAATTGTGATAATTTTCTTTTTAGATGACATTAATTCCATAACTAAGAGATATATTTCACTATGATCATTGTTTCTTACAGTAGTTTGGTCTTAGTCCTTGTGGGTTGACTGGAGGTGGGATGAGGGTTAATATACAAATGGATAAACTTATGAAGGATATTGTCTCTTAAAAAAACATTCTGTTCATGTGAAGCGGTGAGTTGGGTTGGGGGTACAGACTATGTATTTCATTTCAAAACAATACTGTACAAATGAATATTGAATGTTTAATATGTACACCAGAGCTCAATAAAGATATCAGTAAAACACACACACACACACACTTCTGCTCCCTGATAGTGCCATTATAAAAGCAGTACTTAAACACAAACATGGATGAGGTGAGTTTGTGCTATTTATTGTCAGCCCTGTGTCTGTCACGATGATTGAGTGTGTGTCTGACAGGTGCTGTGATTTCCCTGACCCCATTGTATTCAAACAACACAGGCTCCTCACACAGGAAGAGCACAGGAAACAATAGTACAGGTGAGTCAGGAAGCATTTCCCCTGGAGGGGCTGCTACCCACCTGACGATGTAGTGTGTGTGACAGAAGTGAGGGCACGCTTGTATTCAAACGTCGAAAAATATTTATTACAAAAACAAATTGATTTTGAGGCGCATGTTTCTTAAATTACTGTTGTGTTGGTTTTATTATCAGTGCAAACAAATGTATTTTTTCCCACTTGAGATGGTCCACTTGTTCTACAGTGATATAAAGGGGACAATTCTTACCCACTGAAAATGTTGTGTACATGTAAATCTACGATAAAAACATTAAACATTTCGTGGTTTTAGTGTTAATTTAGTGTGAACAAGTTGGTTGATTTACTGTGAGTTGGCCTTAAAATGTCACATGAGTATGATCAATATGTCTGACCATGATTTACCTTAAAGTCACTAAACTTCTTTTGTACACTTAAGCTTGATGTAACTGTTGACACATATAGCATTGTTATATGTATATATATATTGTACTTAAATATAGTTAGAAACTATATTTAAGAAATATAGCTTGGTTTTAGTTTTACTGTAAATCAAATAAGTTTTACTGTAAATCAAATAAAACAGCCCAAAATTATTTAAAAATAACAAACGTAGCATGTGGTTAAAGAATCTGAAAGGATTTACAGTGAGGCCACACAGTTGTACCACATGATACTTTCAGTCTTTAACAAACTGTTGAATTTCAACAGATTGCATGAAAATTTATACTTGGCACATACAAATGAA
>JAPQRQ010000008.1:24241019-24251721 GCA_037367365.1 Apogon talboti | reverse complement strand
CTACACACACATATATATATATATATATATATATATACACATACACATACATATATATATATACATACACATACACACACACACACACATATATATATATATATATATGTGTGTGTGTGTGTGTGTGAACATTTGTTTTTAGTTAGTGATCATATACATAGAACAACTATGGGTAAAAAAAAAAAAACTGAGAAGAGAATTGTCTTGTCCTACTGACATGAGCTTTTCTAAAACAGCAAGGAACAAAGGCAAAGAAATGATTAAGGGAGAGGTTTTTAGCATGAAAGTTGAATTATCGTGTGTACATAAAAGAAACCAAACAATTGTGAACGGAGGAAAAATGGAGGTTCATGTAGAAGAAACCAACACCTCTAGGATGAATAATCCACTGTCAAACACGTCTTCAACTTCAGTTAGTTTAATTACAACTAAAATGACTTTGTCCTGTTTGGATTTTCTCCAGAACTTTGGCACTCTTGCTTACCTTTGTCTTTTTTCTTGTCTTTCTCAATGTTCATTACGCTAATCTCACCTTTTTTTTGTTTTTGGCTTTTGTTTTTTTTCTGTCCTTCCTGTTTTTTGCTGTTATTATTGTAAATGTAATGACAGCATCACTCCATCATTTCTATGCAGAATTTGCTGTGAGAAGACATTTATCTGGTTTGTGACTGTAAAAGGAATGTCTGATGTTCCTGTTGAGGGGCCTTCTAAGAGCTCCTGAGCTTCTTAAAGCTTCATCCAAATAAGGTATAAGTGCTTCACTATGAAGGAGGAAACACGAGCTTTCTCATATGGTTTGTACAGGCTGTGATAATCTGAATGTTTATATGTTCTCAATAAATCAGTGGCTGTTTCTTTGTCTTTTCAAATCCTATAAGTAGAGGGAGTAGAAAGGATTCACCTTGGTTTCCTTATTAATTAATAATATATAAAACAATAATAATACTAATACTACTAATAAGACTAATAAGATATTATGAAAAAGTATTATAAATGTTTTGATGGGTAGGGGAGAATTTGCTTAATACTATAAAAGTCTAAGGAAAAAAAACCATCTAAAAAATGTGATCATTGATCACATTGATAGAAATACCTTTTTAGCAAAGTAACACCAGTGTGTTATGTGTTTTAATGATATGTAATCATCTGTTCAGGTGATGGTTAATGAAAATACATTTAATACTGTTCCACTGAGAAAAAGATAAACAAAATATTTTCTCTCCTTCCTCTACACCTTTAATTTTATTTTACTGTTTAAATCCAAGGATAGTTGAAGACATAACAACAGAAACGATGTGCTTTTTTTAGGTCAAATGTTCACTGGTTGTCTTGGGCTTTTTTGCCAAATAAAGGACAAAACGACAATATAACCTGCCTTGACCCAGAGAGAAAAATTCAGTCAAAAAATGGAAATCCAAAAGGAGCAGTTGGACCTGTGAAATTGAAGGCACAGAGGTCTATTAAAAATACATAAATAAATAAATACAGTAAGTAAATGAAGAAATAAAATAAACTTTTTATTACATTTGTCATAACTTTCTTACTCTGCCTCGTATATTAAAAGCTGGTCAAACTGGTTCTAACTGTGTCAAGTTCACTTTTGTCTACATTTAACTTGTAATCAAATCTTATTTAAAAACTCTTAATTAACCCATAGTGGGTCAAAAATTACCTGGTGAGGTTCTTTTCTTTCAACATCTTTGTAATGAAAAGTTATTATTTCATATTCCAAGTATTTCTAATAAAAAAATCATGTTTTTGACATCATGTCATAAATTTATAACTTACTTTTTATAGATTTCAGGAAATTGCAGTTTTTGTATTAGTCAAATGTGACCCACTTTCAAAATATAATACAAATAATTCTTTTTAACATGACAAAATGACAGAAATGCCTTTAAAATACATTGATTTTAACAGGGGTCATTTTTGACCCACTTATGGAAGAGTGTAAGGTCCAGTCACTGGTGCATCTAAGGGTTAAAAAAGCCTAATTTTTAAGTGTTGATGTCTACTATTAGAAAAGACACTTTTACGTCCTGATGCTGGTCTCTGTAGTCAGCAGATCCATACATTAGTACACTGTGTCTTGAACTGTGCACACGCCTGTGAAAACAACAGGAGCAGCTCATCAACCCTACAGCACCACAGGTGGTCCAAGTGGACAGAGGACACACTACTGTGAGACTGGGGTTTTCACTGGTTTATCACTATGACTTTTCCTCCTTCATAGTTTGGAAACATCTGCTTTGTTGCTGTGGGAATATTCAGCATCAGGGAAATTATCTGGGTGAAAATAAGCTTTGCCAACAGCTGTGAACTCTAAAGTGCTTTCTTTCAGCTGGGGCGTGAAACAGACTGAAGCCTTGAATGGGCTCCCTGTTTCTGCCTGCATTCTCTCCAAGTATTTTCCCACTCAGTCTTTTGGGGATCCCTAGCAACAGTATGCATTAGAACACGTAGTTAGACTGAGAGAATGCACCAGTGTAAACAAGCTCCACTTTTATCCACATTTTATCCATGTTATCCTTAGTCATCAAACTAAAAAAAAACACACACACACAGATAAGCAAAGCTAATATTTTGCTGTATAATGCAATGGAGGGATGGACAGGAAGGGATACTTACCTTTCTATCCATTTCCTATTGATTTACATGTGTACAAACTCCAGTTTGTAACTTGATCACTTCACATAAAGCAAATGGTTCACAGTAGAATTATATTTCATGAATAACCAATGTCCCAAAAGATGAAATGAACACAGGCCTAGGTCATAACATAATGAGAAAAACAGAAACCCAGTTACTTTGCTCTTCTATTTCCTGCAGCATGTCAGGGACACTTGATGGGATTTTCACGTTTACTGTAGAAAAAGCAAATAGTACAAAAGAATATGGTTGTTATGCTGTAGCTTCATGTTACACCTACTCTCACTAAACACGAATCCATAAAGAAATCCATTAAAACACTTTATTTCTGAACTAAATCATTTAAACTCTGTGAAGAAGAGTGATGGTTTATACATAATATGTGGATGTCTTCATCTGCATCTCTGACAAAATAACAGAAAGGGAAGAGGTTTTACTAGTGAAAACAGAAGTTTCTTAAGTGACGTCCAACACCCTATAAAACCCTCACCACTGTTGTATATGGACCACTTTTATGAGTTGTTACTCCACTTAAATTACTCACACTGTCTTTTAAGATGGTTGGTAAATCTTCAGCTTTAATGAATCTCAGAAACAGGTTTTCACAGCAGAAAACAACATGGAAACAACTACAGACATTTCTAACGCTGTCTTTAACATAAGCTACAATACGTTTCAGTCATCCATCTGTATGCTTAGTGTGCTGTATTCCCTTACAATTTTTAGTGATACTGTAACACAGATTTTTAGTTTTCAATGAGCTGAACTTCCGACATCAAAATCATGCTGCAAAAAACTGCAGAAAATACAGATGCTATAGCCAGGCTGTGACACCCATTTCTATACAGGGACAGCAGTTCAGTGATGAATGTGAAAGATTTGCATATTGTTAGCATCATAGCATAATTACCTAAGTCACATTTTTTTCAGATCATAGCCAAGGTTACAAAATGAAGCAGCAGTGTTAGGAGAGTAAAATTATACAGATCTCACAATTTGGCAAAAAATATGACAATTATGCTATGAGATACGCTTGTGCGCTCACGTGAAATTTGTGTTGGCATCATACATCCATTCTGAGCTTGTTATTTGATTAACATTAGATTTCTAAGCTAATGGTGGGTTAGGGTTAGCGTTAATGTTGCTCAGCCTCGCAGCAGGAGAAAAGCAATAAAGACCCTGGGAGGGAGCACCAGGTTTTTCAGAATAAAACCACAGGTCATCGACATAGAGATCAGCATACAGGCTGTTATCGTAAATGTCGAGAGATTCCAACACAAGCTAACCACGATTACGAAAACAAGCATATGCAAACCCTCCTCACTAAACCTTTCATATATAAAGACATTCTAACTTTAGGCTTCTGTATTGAGTTGAAATGTACCTATATACGAAGCATGGTGTTTCACTGTATGATTTCTGCTTACTTATATAACCAAGTCTCGATGACCCAAGGCATGTCCGTTGTAATGCATTCATATTTATGTTCTCAACAGTAAGGCAGTGAAAGACCACTACTATGTACCTCTAACACATATCCCTTCCATAGCGGCATACCAGTCTTGGCAGCCCCTCCGCCAAGCTGCACACAATGCCGCTATTGAACTGGATTCACAGTGCCTACCTTTATATACCATCAAGAGAGTCAACAGATGAGGACAGGGTTTCACTTAAAGTTATATCAACACTGTAGGCTTTATGTTAGAATATACAACTTATACTATATATGTAGAAACTGTATAAGCTGCATGAGGTGTGTGCACAGTGATCCCAATGATATAAAAACATCCTGATATTTGTTAATATCTGTATAAATATATTTGTATAGTGTTTCTATTTGGTTTGACATTACCTAAGAAGACACTTGTTCTGAAAGAAAAATGTTTAATTATGACTTCACCTGCTAATTTAAGGCAGTCTGCCAACAGGAGCAGCAGTTTAGTGCCTGAGAAGCTGCTTATGTGGAAAATCTAACGGTGTACTTTACATTAGGAACGCAACACTGGGAAGCTACTGCTATTGAATGTTTATTGGAAAAAATCAACACTTTGACATTGTAAACACATTAAATATTTCAGGAATGTAACTAACTCTCCATCTTGGTCCATGCCTCAGTTCATATAGACATAAATATATCTTAAATATATCCTCCGTTAACCTCTTCTCTGTGATATGCTGTATATTGCGTTTCATTTGAATTACATCAAAATAAAATGGTTTTCTATTGCATATTGGTGAAGCTCATACTGTGTTAATAATAATAATAATGCATTAGATTTCTATAGCGCTTTTCAAGGCACCCAAAGCGCTTTACATTATTGACAGGGTTGTGAAGATATGATTTTGCAAAATACACAAGTTACATTTTTTACATTCACTTCTTCACCTGAGGCAAATATGGCTAATGTGTAAAACCCATTAAAGCAATTCACTTCGAATATCATGGGAATCTATCAAGTGCATAGCTATCAATATGTAACAGGTTGAACTACACAGACATTAAAGGGTAATTCCTGCTTTTTTAAACATCAGATAATGTGGAAGGCAAAACCGGACAAGATACACACCACTAAACCATTACTATTATCTTGATTTTCTCCAAATGTTTTAACTCTCAAATGCCAATGTTGCAGTGATCCAGAATTATTCACATGCTGCGTACAGTCCATGTTATTACAGGCCGAACGTGAAATAAAAGTCCAAATTGTAAGAATTCAAAGTTAAAACATCTAAGACCATATTCATATTAAGAGATATGCCATCATTTCACACACAACAAAACATACACATGTTCCTTTCAATGGTACTGCCAGCGTCGTTTATCCCTGAAAATCTAAATATATGCAGCTACCCTCAAACTGTCTTCATACTCATGTATAATAAGCTTTAATGTTGCAGGGTTGACATCTATGCTTATTTCACTTACATGAAAACACAGCATGATATAAAGCTTCAGTACCAGACTTTCCGTTAATATAACTTCCAAATAAATACGTTTCTATATCAAGTGTCTTGTTACACTGAGGCACACTGTTGGTGAAGATGAGTACTGCATGGCCTTTTACCACTCACAAATACTTCCCTTGTAGTATTGTGGCACAATTAGCTACTTCTTCCTTTTAATCTGTGCAGTAACAACTTCTCCTGCACTGATCCATCATGTGCAGTGTGTTGCAGATTCACAGTGAGTTTCTTTGTAAATGAAACAGTTTCTCCTCAAGCAAACTGATGGACTTATTGATCAGTGTTTTTTCATCATGGACAAATCTGTAGCCAAACAGCTTCATGGTGGGTCCACACACCCTCTGTACTACCTGAGCCAGTGTAAAGGGAATGCTAAATCTCCATTTCTCTGCCTGTTCTGATGAGTTCTTCTGCGTGGAGTAAATCCCGCTGGCGCCCTGTGTGGTCTGGGTGTTCCTCAGAATCCATTCCCTCGCTTGGGGACTGAATGGGATACCTGTGAACCTGTACATCTCCTCTGCCTTCTGCATGGGGTAGCGGGCAATATCCTCATAACGCACCAACATGTAGCGACGCCTCAGCCAGTGAGGTCGGCTCAGTCCCACCTCCGCAGACAGCCTGATGTGGTCGCAGTTTCCTTTTAGCCTTTTCACCTCCTCGTCGTCCTCGGGCACCTGGCCGTCCTGCGCCCAGGTCTTCCACGTCTGGTACTTGGTTGAGAAAGCTACCATCCGGGATGCTAAGATGGCCCGCGGATCTCGAACGAGCTGGATTATTCTCACATCCAAACGAGGATCCTCGACCAGGGGCTGCAACGTGTCCAGCTGGCGCACGCGGACAGTCTTGATGGCGTGGTGTTGCTTGGAAAGACAAGATTCTGATGCAAGGGTCAAGTTGAGCGGCCCGCAGCGTCGTGTCTTACAGTGATACCTGAGCAGAGAGGGGCATAGATCATGCAGTTAATACACTATATGCAATTAATAGAACAGTAACATGAGAATTGTTATTTTTGGTACCTCGTGGCCTTTACAGCTTCAGTAGGAAAAATATTTCAGTGTCACTGGGTAAAAATTCAATAAGAACTTTTCAGCATTTTGTAAATGAAATGGTCTGAGAGCAAGTAGGCCAGTAAAATAACAGCATAATGACCTATAAATAGTCAGAGCTTTCCTCTGTGTTTAGTGTAAGAAAGGTCAATTCAATTATGATAGTTTTTACATGTACGAACTATTCTTTCATTAAAATGTGAATAACCTGAAAAACCTGACATTTCTTAAGAAAAATCAGTGCAATATTATGCCTCAAATTAGTATTTATGTAGATTAGAGTGGATCTACATTTAACAGACACAATATTGGTGGAATTTTGGAGTTTAGAACTAAAATGGGTTTGACATACTTGACTATTAATATCCTCAGTGTCAGTTTTTGCACAGACTCATCCTGCAGGCCAGATTGGAACCTTTGGCGGGCCGGTTTTGGCATTACAATTGTTTTTGCCACTGGACCGGGCTCTAAATTAAGAGTTTGATGCTGAAATAACTGTTTCTTCTACAGGGGTGAGGTTTAGGTTATGAAGCTTATGAAGCTATAAAGTTATTATGTAATGTTAGAATTTGTCCCATTTGTTGATCCACAGTTCAGACTAAACTGTGACAGTTCTGACCGTGTTTGGACGATTCCAAACAGAACCTTAGTGCAGCTACTGACAACACAAACTGTACAGAAAACCAAGGTGATTTGTGGTTTTACTGTGGCTGCTTTTTTGGGGAGGTTTTGTTTAAAAAAAACAGGGAATTGTGAGACAGTTATTTTGTTTTAAGGTGAAAAGTTGATGATACCATGAGGCAGATATGTGTGAACAATGCGCTTCACACTTTATTCAGTGTGTGATATAGCGTTCTGGTTCAGGACTTCCTCCTGCTGTTGATGATTATTTTTGAGCTGTAAACTAAACGATACAACAATGAAATGATTCAGTACAATGAAATCCATGTTGGTATTACAGTAAGACTGACACACATATGATCCTGACACTCACAAGGCCGGTTCTGACGTAGAGTCAACCATTTGAAACTCTACATAATGAAATTTAGATTTAAACTGAATGTTCACACCCTCTAATGACTATGAGTCTGTCAAACCATGTTGATTTCTCCATAAATGACTGAAACCAATACATCCCTCTCTTCAAAGTCACCAGACTCCTTCAACAAAACCAGTAACTTCCATCACAGAACACAGTTGACACTGGTCTATTACAACAGCTTGGATCCAACAAACAAACAGTCAGTGACAAAACAATTAGCATTACTGTTTTTGGCAAGGGAGTCAAAAACTTCAGTGCTTCAGTTCCTCAACAGAAAATATAATTCATATCCTGGTACAGATTTTTGTATAGGGAGCCTTTTTCATTCGGTTAAAATAACCCTTTCAGACTTTCAGGCTCCTTAAGATTCTGAGCTGCTCTCTGGCCTGAACCCTTCGCCCGGTTTTTAGTGCTTTTCCAAATCATGGGTGGAGTTGGACCCAGAGCTGGGGCGCAGCTGCGTTTTAAACATACCTCTCAAAAACATCTTTGATCACAGGAGTGCAGACAGGTTCTTCACACAGCGAAAGGCTTGACTCTCTGCGGAAAAGGGCCGGGGTGACGTGGTCCCGAGGTGAGGGGGAGATGAACTTCTCAAGAGGAGAGAAATCGCAGAGGAACAGGCCCTGCAGTACATCCCTGTAAATTCCTGCCAACACTGTCCCGTTGTTGGCCTCGGTGGCCGCGGTCAGCAGGCGCTCCACATGCCACAGAGGCTCAAACAGGTAGAACATGTTTCCACCGTGCTGGTTGAAAAATTCCCCCACAAAAGAAGAGCCTGTTCTTGTGGTGGCCAAGAGTAATATATGCTTCCGGCCGCCGCTGAAGCTGTACGTGCCCAAGTGGTCGAGTTCATCCTCCTCCTGGTCCTCAGAGAAACTTGAGTAATTCCCTTTTGTGTCAATGAGTTTGGAAAGCAGCATTTTTAACACATTCAGCGAGCCATTTTCTGTGGAGTTTCTGTAATCCAGCGGGGTCTGTGGAGTCTGCTGTGGATTCTGCCTCTGGATCAGCTTATCAGACACCCTAATCAGACACAGAAGCAAGATTAAACAAGATTTATCAACATTTCATAACAGCATAAATAACATTAAAATACACAGTCTGGCCAAAACAATGCAGGGATGAATAGGTTTCAACTTGAGAAAAGTTCTTTAACCTAAACTGATGCAGTGATTGGCTTCTCCTTTCTTAAACAACCATCAGTTTGATGGACTGGCCACCACAGAGTCCAGACCTAAACCCCACTGAGAATCTCTGGGTTGACATGGAGAAGATTTCATGGTCAGACTCTCCATCAGTACTACCAGATCTTGGCCAAAAGTTCATGGAACTCAGGATGTAAAAAATGCTGTGACATTTCCTGTGACACTACATAAGCAATGTGTGGCAACAAGGATGGCATGGAGGATGTGTGCAGTAACTACAGCTACAGGTGGTCCAATCAAATACTGCATCTGGGACTTTTTATTGGCACAGACAAAACACATTTTGACAGAATCAGGTGAAAAAATAACACACATAATGTATTCTCAGACTAGTAGACTAGACTACTCTACTCATATGCACTTCTCAAATTCTAACACTGATATTAAGATTTGCATTAGAATGGGTGATAATGCAGTATACTTCAACTGACACACCTTTTTACATGAATTTACAAGAAAAAAAAAGTTGAATAGTTTAATAAAGGTTGTTTAGGTGATGTATGTTATGTTTATATGCTCAAATATTTAAAACAAGAAACATCCTAGAAACAACTGAGGGGATAAAAAAAACCCCTCCAAGTATCATTAAAAACTTGAGTTACATCTCCGCAGGCTGTGAACTCTGCTGGCTTGTGATCCTCATCACTGCTGTCACTGATGACTCTTCTGCTTCCCTCTGTGTTTATCTTATTTTATTTTTTAACTGGCCAAGACAGCAGCAACAGCAGCAGGAGAAGTTACAGACGACAGAGTTCATCCATATGTCCTCACTAACAATGTACACATAAAAAAACTCAGTTGTAAAACCGTACATAAACCACTACACTAAAAACATACATATGCAACACCATCAGTCATTTAGTATAGAACCTCAGTCAGTTAGAAAAACATCTACATCCACATTTGTCCTTTTCCCATCCATTGAAAGTAACTTTGAATGTCTTCAAAGAGACCAGCTCCTTCCTTTGGGTCTCCGTCTGGAAGATGTTCCAGACAAACGGAGCACAACATTTAAAGCTTTCTTTCCCAGTTCTGTTCTGACTTTTGGAATATGTCCAGATAACAGATCCTGGGACTATATACGGATGATGAAAGATGAAGTGAATGTGTATGGCAATTGTTGTTAGCATGTTTATTTATTCTCTGTTAGAAGAATCACTCAAATCTCATGTAATCCCATAGAAGAGAAAGTACACAGGTTTCCATCAGCGGAGTCTATAAATGGACATCCACATTTATGTACGGTTGGTTTTTTATTTACAGCTGCAACACTGACTTAGGTTTTTGCCTTGTTTGAGATGATGTCTTCAAACAGAAGTTTATGGTAATGTGTGAAATATTGTGTGTATGGTTTGGAATGCAGTACACCTTAGAACCACTGTTAAATACTGCTATGATTCTTCTGATTCTATTAAATGAACTAACATGAATTAGAGTTAATATTATGCATGAAAAGGGATTTTAAGATTGTGATTGTCATGTATGTGGTGTATGGTGATGCAACTGTGTTGTGTGGTGTGGTGTGGTGTGATGTGGTGGTGTGGTGGTGTGATGTGGTGGTGTGATGTGGTGGTGTGGTGGCGTGGTGTGGTGTGGTGTGGTGTGGTAGTGTGGTGGGGTGTGGTGTGGTGGTGTGGTGTGGTGTGGTAGTGTGGTGGGGTGGTGTGTGGTGGTGTGGTGGTGTGGTGTGATGTGGTGGGGTGTGGTGTGGTAGTGTGGTGTGATGTGGTGGTGTGATGTGGTGGTGTGGTGTGGTGGTGTCGTGGTGTGGTGGTGTGGTGTGGTGGGGTGGT
>JAPQRQ010000008.1:24214205-24231049 GCA_037367365.1 Apogon talboti | reverse complement strand
ATTTTTTTTTTTTTCATAAGTGTATAAGTGTATCTTTTCTTTTTCTCTGTAAAGCCCTAAAAAGTGTCATGTTTAGAAATGCTATGCATCTAATGAAGTAAAAGCTTTAAATGGCATAATTTTAGGTTGAATACTATTTAAAAATTAACATAACAATTAAAAAATGAAAATATAACAGACTGATGAGACAGCGGTGAGGGTTTCAGAGGATGCTGAGTTAACATCATCCAACATTTGTTTACACCCTGGGTGTAAATAAGATTATTATACAAGAACATTAGCCAGCTTTGGTGCCCAAAATACTATTGAAAAGTGTAATATAATTAAAGAGGCTTTTAATTACAGCGATTGCAAACATGCATAATGTAGCTGACAAGAAAAACAATTCAAATCAAACCTATTTTTCATCAGAAGTCATGGTTGTCATCAGTAATTGTGACCTAACTGTGCAGTAATAGAAATAACTGACCCCATGTACGTCACTACAGTCAATACACTCACTTTTTTCAGATAGACCTCATCAGATCACTCACTGCTTACATCCACATCATCATTTGAACTGGGGAGATTCCTTTAATTGAGTAAATATGAGAGTTTTATGGGTTTTTTTCTCCTAATGCAACAGATGTTTGTTGAGTGCATAGCAGATGGTATTATATGCAATGTGGGTGAAACCCTGACCACCGGACTCTTTGTCTTTTTAATCCCTCTATTTGTCCACAATACAGTTAGAAACTCCATTTAACATAGATATTTTTTATTTACTTATTCATTATGACAGCAGCACACAGCAGAGACACAGGACATGATACAATTTATGCGTGTTACAGTCCAGCATGAAAACAATAGTAAAATGATGCAAATGTGATATGATTACATGAATTAGATTCTATTTTTGGGCTCCTACAGTATCAGTCCTAAATGCTTTAAGAAATTTTAACAGAAAAATAAAGTGTTAGGAGAAAATTCACATTAAAATATGTTAAAATCAGGCTGTGAAATTATTCCAAAACACCAATAATATGACAGCTGTGAAATCAAAAGGACTCTAACTTTCAGATCAATGAATCCAGTCCATGAATAAATATTATTATTAGAAAGTTGCTCTTATTCTCTGCTAAAGCATCTAAATTTAATATGTTTGGATGCACCTGTAAGGTTGCAGGGCTGCCTAGTAGCATCACTCCCTGTGGATTGGTTGCAGTTGGTGCAGGGGCCTAGGAGTGTCTGTTAAGATGTGTCATTGGATTAGCATGTGAGCATCTGCTTCGACCGTCTTCATCTCCCATAAACACCTTGGAGAGCTGTATCTCATGTACAGGACTCTCTCTCACGGAGCCCTCTTCATTCACGATTTCATTCTTTAGGATGAAGAATGTAAAGATTTTACATCTGTCACTGCTTTTTGTTTGTGTGCACGCCTGCTTGGGTAAGTTTGCACTTGTTGATTCTCTGTTTTCCGCACTGGGCTTGTGCTGTGACTGAGACTTAAATGGTAGTCATATATATTTATGATCCTGGTTGTGGATGATTGAAAATCTGTCAGGCTGTTTTTGACAGTTACTCTGCTCTTACTGCATTCATACCTATTCTAACTTGTCAGTTTCCTATATATAGTCACTTTTACATTTAACCCCTTCTATTACTGATTATACAGTTTGTTTACAAAAGTTATTTCCACCAATGTAAAAAAGAATAGCTACATTAAAATAAATGTCAATGTATGCATTTAGATGAGTGTAATATTACACACAAATCGTAAAAGACATAATATCTATGTATAGAAATGTATTTTTGGACACTGACGCAACTCACCTTTAATCCCATTCAAAGAAACTGACAAACAAGCAGGAGGTGTTACACACAGTCCAGGCAGTCAAGGGGAATTACATAAAACCCATGAACATGTTGAGATCCTTAATTATGGATTCATTTTGGCCTGATGTTTCTCCTCAGCACATGCAGACTTTGCTCCCTATTTCTACGACAATGGGCCCTACAGCCAAAATGGGAACCTGGCTCTGTTCAGCCTCTCTGAGGACACACCTGTCGGTGAGCTGCACCACTGACACGCGCGCACACACACAGACACACACACACACACACACACACACACACACACCATCTAGTTCAGACGTCTCATAGTTTGACACAACATACGATCAACAAAACAGCATGTTGTGGTCGCCAACATCTGCTAGACCAAGATGTCAAATAGTCTTAGATAGATGACCAGATGTTGTGTGGCAGCTACATACTTATGCTAACACGCTCATCTGCTGGTGCCACCTGTTGATGCGAGGGACATGAAGCTGGCTGTGGTTGTGGTGCAGATGTCCCACTATACCTTCCAACAGTCCAGGTACAAATATGCTGCTTTGTGTGTCTCAGTCTGGTCTGTTTCACATCACAGATCTGCATGTTTGTCTGAGGCTGAACTTTAAGCCACTTTATATACTGCATACACACATACATTGTATCTCGATCTAACAGCCTAAATCCACTCTTCTTTTCAAATATCTTCGTTGAACCTGATGTTATTTAATTGTAAGGTCTCTGTTCAGGTACACAGATCTATCAGCTCAATGGCACAGACCCCGAGGGCCACGAGGTGAGGTACGGCCTCTCTTTGGACCCAGGGTCCAAGGAATATTTCAGGGTTGACCCGATATCTGGAAACATCACATTGATTGAAAAGCTGGACAGAGAGGTATACTTCAGATTTTATCAAATGTAACTAATTATTGTTCTAAATGTACAGTCATAATTAGATTTTCATGACTAACTATCCACATGTTGCATTTTTATTTCCACCTCAACAGAAACAAGATTCTATTGATGTTCTCGTCAGCATTACAGATGGAATAAGCAAGGTATCTACTGTGAAATGAATCTGCCCCTCAGTTGAATCCAGTTTTATATAGATATTTGATGTGTGTTTATTTTTCTTTTCAGGTTGTGGAAAGAGTCACAATATTTGTTATGGATGCAAATGATGAGAAACCTGAATTTCAGAACATGCCTGCAATCATTGATGTGCTGGAGGTAAGGCAAGCCAAAATGAAGAGCACAGTAAAAGTACATTCTAGTTTTGTGATATCTTTTTTTAATTCTTTTTGTTAGACAACACCTCCTGGAAGCAGTATTTACAAAGTCGAGGCAGTGGATAGAGACACAGGTTCAGGCGGCTCCGTCACCTACTACCTTCAGGTAACACAGGATGGACTTATCGCCATTCTGTCGTCTACTTATGACTACTGTAACTTGTGTTATGTCGCTTAGAAATATTCACAGAAACATTTGGACGACAACATGAAACATTTCGAGCTGTCTTAGGGTTGGGTTCCACAGCTGTTTTTATTGGATCACCACTTTGCAGAATAAACTACATGCCAGTAATAGGATACGCTTGATCATTTTCCCGATTCAAATACAAGAGGTTTTGGTGGAAGATTTTGAAACAATTAAAAAGATTGCTTAACAAGATGAAGAGAATGTAAAAAAATGAGAGACAAAATCCACTTAGGAGCCAAAAATGATGTGAAGTACACAACTAAAAACAGCAAGATGAAAACACAAACAAACTGTACAACAAGATGTCATGAGTTGAAAATATTGTTAAAAAATCTTCCAAGATAAAAGCAACATTAGAGATGTAACGAGACAGAAGCATCTGAAAAGACATTGAAAAAACCCCAAACAACAATAACGTTGTATATAGTTATAATAAGATGAAAACATTGTATGAGATGTAACAGACAAAAACAGGAAAAAACACAAGATAGACATAATGTAAAAGAGACCAAAAAAAGCCTTACAAGACATAAGACAAAAATGATGTGAAAGACAAAAGAAAATGCAACAAAATTAAAATGACTGAGTGAATGAAACAATGCAAAAGCCTTAATATCGCAAAAATGACCTAAAAGACAAAACAAGATGAAAGCAATGCAAAAAAGAGACTTTGTGTTTGTTGACATGAGTAATGTGTTTTATTTGACTATTAGCTGATGATGGCTAATGTTATCTGTGAGTGTTATTGTTGACATCGAATAGTCAGTAACTATATGAACAATATGGCTGTTCATGACATATTCTTCTAATACATAGTATAGTATATCCATGGTCATTTGATAGTATGTTGGTGCTTTTGTTTGCGTATGCTGAGGAGGACGCGGATTTAATAACAATTACATTTGTGCCAGGTACCGGAGGCTTAGAGGGATGCTTTGGCAGGAAATGTTAGTTTGCACTTTGGGCTACTAGGACCACAGAACAGCTGGCCTGGAGCCACTGTGACGACTCACATCCGGACTCAACAGCTTTCACCTGCCTGTCCTGTCCTTGACCATATGGGTTCTTTGCATCCAGATGGACAAAGGGGCTGTATGTTATGCGGGATGTGGCCTAATTCAAATGCTTGTTGAGAGTGTCTTTTTCTGCAGCCATCTGACCATTTTTCATGAGATCTCACGTGAGTGGTGGTTGTAAGCGTGGTTCAGGGGCTTTAGCGGCACGCTTTTACTTATGCGACCTCATTTGTGTGTTTGTTTATGTTTATTAAACCGCCGGTTTTCATCTCTGTTCTCTTGTTACAGAATCCTCAGGTCAGTTTGTTCACCATTGACAGACATAGTGGCATCCTTCATATCAGATCTGGGGAAATGTTGGACTATGAGAAAACCAAGACACATTTTGTCACTGTAATAGCCAAGGTAAAGAAAACAAAAATGAAATTAATGAACAAAAATAATCAGAGAAATAATTAGTCAGTGAATGCTCCCCCAACAAGTAGACATTCAATGTGTATTTAACTTATGTTGAGCTAATAAAATGTAGTAAAAGACTGTTTTTCTTTACATTAGTGTCCATTATATCTGCAGGTTAGGAGATTTGCTAGTTTGTGTATTTAAAAGAGACATGACTTTTGTTTTTAAAGGATGGTGGTGGTAATTTTAATGGAAAGGAGCAGTTTCTATCATCTTCTGCCACAATGACAGTCAATGTGATCGATGCTCAAGACACTCCACCGGTTTTCATTGGGATACCATACTTTGGATACGTTTACGAAGTGTCAGTGCCTGTGAGTATGAACTAAATATGTATCTGTCAAATGTCTACATCTTATGTCATTCTGTTAAACCTGCAAATATGCAATCAGTCATTTCTTTGTCCTTTGTAAGGTATTTTTTCTTATTTTTATTTTTATTTTTAGACCCCTAGTTAAGTGTGTCCGACATTACAACTGATTCACCAACGAAACCTCTGTTCTAATCTTTGCCCAGGGATCTGAAATATTTACTGTTGTCGCCAAAGATGGTGATGTTGGTAATCCAAATCCAATCAGTTACTCATTTGATGAAGGTAAGCATTTTTATTTGAAAGTAAACAGAAGAAGAATATAAGAGATGTGAATCCTGGAAGTTCTGGAGTTGTCCTAAATGTGTGTGATGTTTGCATCTGCAGGTGAGGACGGTGTGTTCAGCATTAATAAAACCACTGGTTGTATCACTCTGGTGACACACCCCATTTTCCTGAAGAGAGAGATCTTTAACATTAAAGTCAGGGTAAGATGCACAGCATGAACTTATTGTGTTTTAAATCAACTTAATTCAGCTGACTTTATTTACAAGCAATAGTAATTAATAATCTCTAAACTCTAAAATAATAATAATAAATCAAACTGACAACATTTGACCTCAGATATGAAGAAAAATATGTCAAGGAGTGAGAACCACATTATGAGTGAAATTAAATATATAAAAAATGAAAACTCTTTATGAGCTCCTTCTGCGAAAATGACACAAATGAATTTGTGTCATTTTAGAGGCATTCTTAATCAAAACAATTGACTTAATATTAATAGACTGAACCATTTAACATCAAAAGAACATAAGCACAATTATAAGCAAAATTTATATACTTATATTTCAGTATCATGAAAACATCTGTAACATCTTTCCAATCATCCATCTGGCCAAAATTTTAAGTCCCTGAACAAGGTAATATTCAGAAAACCAACCTGGTTTAAAGATTTTTTTATTAGATATTTTATTTTATGGCAGTGGATTGCAGTTTCCACTTTTTCATGTTAAAAATTGAATGAAATATTAGAACCAGAAAGGCATATCTGTCTTACAAGCGGTCAAATATTGTTTATTTTGTATGGTGTCATATAGGTGTGTACACAATTATGTAATAGGTTAAAGGACAAAAAGTCTGATCAAACTAAAATGACTCAGCTGGAAAGTTTGATTCGATTTATGAAAATCTAAAAAGTTGCATGTAAAATGTTTCATCTTTTTTCTCAGGCATCAGAAGTACGCCCTGAAGGCAAACCCATGGACTACACTGTGACCACTGTTGTCATCCGGGTGGTGGATCTGAACAATAATCCTCCCACGTTTTACGGCGAGAACGGCCCTCAGAACATATTCGAGCTCACCATGTACGAACACCCACCGGAGGGAGAGATCCTCCGGGGGCTGAAAATCACAGTCAATGACTCTGACCAAGTGAGAGAACACTCAAAACATGTCCACTGATATTTACCCACCTTTGACCTCAGACATTACTGCCTTTAAACATAGATTACATACATGGTAGAGGTTTCTATTATTTGTACTAGCAGTTGTAGTAGTACAGCCACTGTTAATACTTGTACTTGTAGTAGTAGTATTAACAGTCATGGACATTTGTTACTGGTAATTGTACTACCACCAGCTGTTCTACTTTTGAATAGTTCTAATTCAGTTTGCTGTGCATCCATGTGTCTGCCCCTATTCCCCCTATTCCCCCTTCCCCAATCTCTCTCTCTCTCTCTCTCTCTCTCTCTCTTCCTTTACCCTCGCTCTTTAACCCTGACTGGTCAAGGCAGACAACCCTCCTCCAGGAGTCGGGGTCTGCTCCAGGTTTCTGCCTGTTAAAAGGAAGTTTTTCCTTCCACTGTCACCAACTGTCACCAAGTGTTTGCTCCTAGAGGATTCTGCTGGGTTTCTGTGAAATAACTTCGACCAGCTTTATACGTAAAGTGCCATGATATAACCTTTGTTATGATTTGGCGCTATATATAAATAAAATTTGATTTGATTTGATTTAAACGCAGTCATCTGGAGACAAGAACACCAGTTACTATTATGCAACAACACTCATTTTCAGGCATAATGTGAAACTGATTCAATCAACATTCCCAGTGCTGTAACATTTTGTTCAGGCTGCTGTGTGCCTTTCCTTCTGTGAAATGACATTAAGCCTGCCATTATCACCGGCAATCCTTTTGAAATTGCATAAATAGGCTGTGACAGTAAGCCTGCGCAAATTAAAAGGTGCTCCTTATTTGCCATTTGCCAGCTTATGCAAGTGTCTCTGTTCTTCCAGCTCCTTGGATGAACGCATTAAATGACCTAATGTGTTCTTTAATAATGTTACAACATCAGGTCATGGTGTCATGCTTTTCTGCTGCAACTGATACCCTGATAACTGATACGATGGATGGATGGATGGATGGATGGATGGATGGATGGATGGTTTAGATCAGAGGTGTCAAACTCATTTCAGTTCAGGGGCCTCATTCAGCCCAACATGATCTCAGTTGGGCCGGATCAGTAAGATAATAATAAAAAAGGCATGTAAATAATGTCAACTCCATTTTTTTTCTCTTATTTTAGTGCACAAAAGTAAAATTACATGATTAAAATGTTTATATTTATAAACTACTGAGGATAAATTTGTGCAGTTTTCACAATATTATATCTCAGATTCTCATCTCCACATGTACATTATAATTTACAGGTCACAGTGGATCTACAAATACACAAAACATTTAGTAACAGGCAGAAATGACATTTCAGATTCTTCATATTTGTTAGGGATATTCACATAATTTGCACATGTAAATATTTTCATGTAATTTCACTGTTTTACACTGAAACAAGGAGAAAATGTTGTAGTTGTCAGTATTTGTAGGTTATTATGATAGTATTTTACTGGTCTGACCCACTAGAGATTGAATTGGGCTGAATGTGGAATCTGAACTAAAATGATATTAAATGTCTTCCGTGTAACTTTTGTATTCCACAAATTCATCCCATGGGCCAGACTGGACCCTTAGGCGGATGCTTTTGCCCCGCGGGCCTTATGTTTGACACCCGTGGTTTAGATCATATTATTGTATATATAACAGTCTTTTTCTTCAATTAACAGGGTGCTAATGCAAAATTTAACCTAAGACTGATTGGGCCTGGGAGGATGCTACGTGTCGTCCCTCCGACTGTCCTCAATGAGGCCCAGGTCACCATCTTAGTTGAGGATTCCGCCGCTATGGACTATGAGAAAAACCACTTCCTTACATACAAGGTCGGAAGAATGAACTGTTTCATATCTCTTAGTCTTTGGACCAAGAGACAGCAGCATCATTAACATTTCACTGAAAACCCATACATTTTTTTTCAATTCTGTCTATGTCCTCCATTAGTTACTTGCTGTTGAGATTGATACACCAGAGCGGTTCAGTGCCACAGCAGACATTGTCATTCATCTCCTTGACACCAACGACAACGCTCCTAAATTCTCCTTGGATTACTACATCGCCAGAATTCCCGAAAACTCACCTGGTGGCTCCAATGTTGTGTCAGTAACGGTGAGTGTGCATCCATGTCTAAAAGTACGTGCATCACCAGCCTACGTCACTGTGGGCTAAAGAGGAATTCTGATTCCAACGAAATGCCCATGAGAGCCATTAATTCCCTAAACGTAGACTTTTTAGGGGGAGGTGGGGTGGGATAATATGTGTAAAACATGTAGATAAAAGCTAGGCGAGGTAAGCTGCCAGATGGCTATCACTTTCATTTTGTTGTGTAACCCCAGAATCCCAGATTTCTGTCTTTTTTTCTGTAATGCTGTGCAGCACATGCAGATGCCACACCAAAACATGCATGGAAATAGCACTAAAATGTTTTGGGATTTTCAGTTAATTCACAGATGCGTAGTGATATTGTGACATCTTTACTGGGTTTTTCATCATTATTTATTTTTTTTATCATTTGCCCTTTGGTTTATCAGTCCTGCAGAGGCACGAACACAGCTCGTCATAAATCCTGGTGTTGCGTGAACACTGCAGGGGCTCGTTGCCTTGATCCCAGGCAATTTCAATCAGATAAAAGAACAGCCAACAAGTGACCTTGGACACAGGGAGACGGTGAACAGGCATCCCTGCAGTGACAGACAGATTAGCTGATGCCATGATAATGATGATGATGATGATGATGATGATGATGATGGTCCCTGTGGCATCAAAATATCGGCCTTTTTATAGCTGACCACTGTAACATCATGTTCCAATATAGAATAAAGGTTTTCAGTCATTATAGCAGGTAATCCTGCATTTGCTTATTTGGTTTAGGAAACAAAAATCCAACCTTATCTATATATTAAAAGCCAAGTGGCCTCTGTGTGCATGTGTGTATGTGTGTCCGGGACAGAGCTGACTGCTGCAGTTTGGCATACTTATGTGTTTTTGGTCAAGGAACACAGTAACGAAAACGGTAAGCTGATAGGACCAATATTTTAATAATTTTTGAATACAATAGCCTTACAATCACATTGTTATGGCCAGAATGCTTTGGTGATGACTGCAGAACAAATGCAGTACAGCATGCACGAATACACAACAGCATAAAAACGACCACATCCAGAACCTGTGGATCCCCATGGGTCAACATGCTAGTGATACTATATGTTTCTTAAACTGCTGAGTATAAATAAGAAAAAGACAACCTTTTTTTTTGTTTTGTTTTGTTTTTTTTGGGCACCAAATTGAAGTAGATTATGCTAACACTTGTGAAATCTTTATAATGCACTGAAGAGCTACAATAGTCTTCTTTATTCTGTTTAGGCAACAGATCCAGATTCAGGACCTTGGGGTGAAGTAAAGTATTCCATCTACGGATCAGGGGCTGATTTGTGAGTATTATTTTGTCTAAGAGTATAGTAGGCAGTAGACAAGCATTTTGATTTTTTGACCCCTCATGCTACTGAGTCTCATAATATACTACTCCACTTTGATATTATATACAGTGCTAATTCTACTGTACATATTCAGTTTCAGTATGGTATATCAAAACCTAATTCTCTTTTCAAAGTGCTCACATTTCCATGTCTCTGTGTCAGTGATCTTCAACTGTCCTCCAAGGTCTCCCATCTGGCTTGCAAAATGTTAATAAATTAGAAAACAGGAGGGTTTAAAAATGTATGTAGGATTGAAACATAATTTTATTAGGACTGATTTCCACAAATATGCATTCCACCTGCTGCATCTAAAGACTCTGAAAATCCTGTAAATCCCTGAAACAACATGATGCAGGGGTCCAGTCTGCCTCACTCACATAGGGTCTGTATCATGTACCACATGCAATATCCTGTAGGTGTTTTCTGCCCTGGAGAGCATTTCTGATGCCTAGTTACCATTATGTCTGTTCATGCTGACATACAGTAATAAAACATCTAAACATTTAACAATAATAAACTAAGTATACCTATCATTTTTAAAGGCTCCTACAGTGTCTGCTTGCAAAAACTCTTACTATGGTACAAAAGTGTTTTCACTGTATTATGTTGATCCTTCAGGGTTTATGTCATGTATATTATACTGTATATCTACCAAAACAAATCACTTAGCATTATTAGCATACCTTGACCCTTTTGCTGCTCATAAAAATATCAGATTTACACAAAAGGTATTAAATGACCAAGAAACATGAGGTGCCCCTGTTGTAGACCACAGTTCTGCTAATGTGTATCCAACTACACTTTGTAACTATACACATCTGCCTGCAGTGGGGTTTTTCTTCTACATTTTTTCTTGGATTCGCTAGCTTTTCTCTCAGTCTTCAATTGTATTAGGTTTCCAATAGACATCGAACCTCTGAGAGAAAAGGCTCACTGGACACTGTGTTCTTCTCTCATATCCTCACAGTTAAACCAAATGTATTCTCTTTTATGCCTATAGATACAGTTCACAATGAATTCCTTAACTGTTCAAACTTTACTGTTGTAACCGTTGGCTATTAATTTCAATCTTACCATTATTTCTCTAATGTGAAAAACATGACTTTTCTGGGTCATACAGCAGAAAAGTTGTAAAAATTACCAAAGGTATGAAGATGGGAAGATGCTGTTACAGAAAAAAAGTGGAAACTGGTGACTAAGTCTGTAAAGAGGCATTAAATGTCACTGGGATTTTCCAGACAGACAGACAACCTACTTTCTATGAAAAAAGGTTAAGGGAAGGAGTATTTTTAGGACCTCTCAGTACGGATTCTGGGCTATGTCAGGCTGATACGTGATGTCACTTGGCCTTCAAGAGAAGGCTTCTACAATAAACAGAGCAGAGAGATTTGCAATATATTTAGATTAGTGCTTAGATTGGTCAAACCATTTGTAAGTGTGTGGCTTCAGATTATCCTGAAATGCCCCCTGGAAACTTATAAAATTGGTGTTAAGTGCTGCTGAAGTAAATGTAATGTAATGTCGCATTCTGTCCTTCGTGGTACTTTTAACGCGTGCCGTTGGACACTTCAGAGTCCACAGGTAATGTAGGTCTGATCTTTGCCTGCTCTGTCTTTGTTAAGCTTCTAATAGGATTTGGTGGAAGAAAATAGACTGTTGTTTGCGTCTATTTATCTCGCATCATGAGATGAGTCTTTCTCCACTCTCACTCTATATATATGATCTGTTCCAGTATATTTATAACAATGCTTCATTGTCAGAGCTACTATTATCAAACTGTAGCTTGAAGATGTTCTATACAGCTAACTCCCAAATGCAATAGGTTATAGACTCTGGTTTTGCTCTTACAGATCTTTAAGTCACTAATACTTCATCAGAGTAATGTAATGTGCATTTGGTGACTTTGTGATGACTTTTCATGTTAGTAAGTATAGACCATAAATAGCACTCCTCCACAAAAAACACAGCCAAACCTAATGTCAGATTAATGCTAGTAACATTTTTTGACACTGGTTCCTGAACGTCCCTTCAATACTTTCATTATTCACAGCATAGTCATTTACAGATCTGAAATTAACAAAATATTTGCATAGCTACTAACATGTTGGTTTTTCTAAAGTCATGGAACATAATTTTTTCAGCAGTCAATATAATTCCCATACAATCCCCAACATTTTGGCTAGTAGCTGTAATTGGATTGCATATTTTTATTTTTTTAACATTTATTTTGTACTTTAATCACAGAACACTGATAGATGATGTCATTACACAAAGCTAACATTAATTCATTCTCAAAAATAGTGGACATTCTCTTAAAAGTCAGTACAGCATGCCTCTCTAAATTAGACTAGTACCAGGTTCAACTTAAACTTGAACCTTAAAATCAGAATGTCCGACAAGGCTGTGTACTATCGCTTTTTAATCTATACCCTGAGAACATCTTCAGAAACATCAGTGACTTCAGAGGTCATCCAACACTAAATATTCTGTATCAACAGTCTATGGTATGCTAATGAATCGGTGTTCCTGGTGCAAAGTGAGGAAGATCTACAGGTAAGAAAGAAGGAGGCCTTGCAATCAACTGAAAGATCAAATCTTTGAGATGTGGAGATACAGGAAAATCCTGGAGATTACTTGTACAGAAAGAGTCACCAACAAGGAAGTAATCTGGAGAATTAACACCAGACAGTGCCTGCTTAAGAGTATCCAAATAAAAAACTGGAATTTTTTCAGTCATATTGCCGGACAGAACAACCTACAAAGAGTGGTACTTGGTGGTCAGAGGGAGGAGGAAGACCAATAATGATGGGGGCTAACAACATCAGCCAGTGGACAGGCCTCAGCTACAATGAGGCAAGAGACCGAAGCAGCTGGAAGACTGTGGCATCCAACGGCATGGTTTTAAAGACAGAATACCATCGAGACCACTTTATGTTCAGTCCTTAACTGGCCTGCTTGTGCTGATATTGACATTATTGACAAGAGACATTAATACATTAAATAGATATTCAAATCCAATGGTGGGACCACTCAGGTTTAGACTTTTAGTCATTTAAAATAGTGGAAAATAATATCTTAATGTGAGTGGGTTTATGTTCTCTAAGTCTCTGAGGAAAAGGATTTGTTTTTACTGTTCATTAGATTTTTACTGTTCATTAGAGAGTATTACATCAGAGGGTCACTTAGACTCCAAGTAAAATTACAATTACTGTTTACAAATGTGTAAAAACATGGGTTTATTTGGTAAAATATCTAAAATGATGCCGCCTTTTGCAGGTTTCTGATCCAGCCTACATCTGGTATCATTTACACCCAACCATGGGCCAGCCTGGATGCAGAGGTGAGGTCCAAGTATAACTTCTATGTGAAGGCAGAGGACTCCGAGGGAAAGTACAGCCTGGCTGAGGTCTTTGTGACCGTGTTGGACCTGAATGACCACCCACCTGCATTCAATGACAATTTCCTTGAGAAGACCATGGTGATTGGAGCTCCAGTGAAAATAGAGGTATGCTGAACTCATGGTTGAAGGGGTCAGATAACATTAAGAATAAAAATCACAAATACCGATGCATGTATACACAGGCTGTGGATGATGACGCAGAAATACCCAACAACGTTATTGAATACGCCATCATGAAAGCTGAACCAGACATCAACATCTTCGACATTAACTCTGACACCGGGGAGATCATACTCAAGTCGTACATCAAGTCCATGGCCATTATTCAGAACATCACTAAGCAGAGAGACACCACGTGGTCACTGGTGGTTCAGGCCAGAGACCGAGGCCAGCCCTCCTTCAGTACCACGGCAGTCGTCAAGATCGACATCACTGAAGCTGTAAGTTTAACCCTTTATAGGGCACTCACAGAAATACTCTGAAATTCAGCATTTCAACCTTAGTGTTATTGGAGGACATAACAAGAATGTATTACTTTTGTGAAATCTCTAAAAATAAATGTACAGTTATGTAGAAAATCCAGGTCAGTGAAGTTACCATATTTGGTCCCTTACCTGTAAATGGCAAAAAAAACCAAGAAGTATATATTAAAAATAGAAGAAAACTACATGTAAGCTGAAAAGAATATCACTTTTCGAACATTACAACACCATCAGTGCTGATAGAGACACATGTCCACATCCACATTAACCCTTTGAACATCAGTACTTACATTAGTACCATTACTTCATGGTACCTAACAAAGCAGGTACACTCACTATTCATGCAGAGGTGGACCTTGCAGACCCTGGAGACCACATTGGACCTGAGATTGTTGCCTCACTGTCCTCATTTTAACTGTTGCTGTCACTGTCTTGTAATGTATGCGGAAATTACCAATAATAGTCACTTGCCCGATAAAGGGTTAACAGACCATGTGACAAGTTAAAGGTTCAAAGTGGGAGATGTGCAAGGAGTTGATCATTTGTTGATGTCATATAACTCAAGTCTCAGTCTTTCTCTTGCTTCTCTGTAGCTGCAACATTATGCAACACTAGCTAATATTAGCTCAACAGTGGAGTTAGCTAAATAGAAAACAGTCTTATATATTAAACCTTTAACTGTCCATTAAAGACAAAGTGCATAGAAAAACCTTTAGTTAGATGTGAAGTTCATATTACTCTTAGCAATATGCAGCCACTGTTTGGTGAGCTTAACTCCCAACGTGGCTATGTGGTGATGCTAAAAAAAAAAAGTCCTCATTCATTTCAACATTACATTTATTTATTTAATACATACTGCAGCTACAGTGTGTAAAGGTTACATTCTGCCTCCTTTCAGTCAACTAGTAAGTTGCACATTTATATTCATGTAAATCATTATATAGCCTAAATTTACATAGCATTTAAATGTTATATCAAACATGGAAAATATGGCATTGGAAGCTTTTATTCAGATTTTTAGAGTTATGCTTTCATATGTTGGATAAAAAAAGTAATGAAAGTGAATGAAAATTAGAAATGAAGTTTTACTTTTTCATTTTCTATTTTTTTCAACATTTCAGAAATAAAGGACATTTTTTATAGAAATAGAAACAAATATTTATATAACATTTAATTACATTTTCCAGTTTTCCATTTTTTGGGGGGGTATTTTCTAATTGAAAAGATTAGTTAATAAAGATTATTTGACCATGACATAAATGAGTTAAACAACAATAACAACAAATCCTTTGACTCCACCTGTCTGAGAATCAGTCATCAATTTTTTTTTCCATCTATTACTTGCAATGAAATCAAAAATATAATGTTTAGATTATAATTATAATAATTATTTTGGAGAGGAAGTTTTCAACTTACACTTAAAGTTTTACAAAACATGAAGATGTCTTAATATACTGCAGCTTGTTTGGCATCTCACTAATGTTACCTTCGCTCATTTATTTGTTCAAGTAGAGGTTGTGTAAGTGGCCTTGATCTCACTTACATTCACTTGTCATGTTTTCAGGTCAAATCCAGATTTTTCTCATACTTCTTGGGCCTAAGGAAGCGTCCGGGGGCTGTGTTTGGGATTTGTGTGACTGTTGTCACCATCGCCGTTTCTCTGACAATCATCATTTCAACACTTATATACTGGAACTCTGTGAAAAAGTCCCGTATCCAGTCTCAGGGCAAGATCAGAAAGATTACAAGGAGGCCTGTGTCATAAATGTAGCCTGCCTTGGAGATCATCAGCACAGCACTACTGGTGTTTTGACTCTGTGGTACTTTGAATTTCTAGTATTTTACTTTCAAAGAATTTTGTACAAGTATAAAGTTGTGTCTGTAAAAGAGTACATGAGCACCATGTGAACTTTCTTCTGAACATTTCCCATTCTTCTGTTTTCAGTGATTTGATGTAATTCTTAGGCTAAGATAGAATGACCACAACAAGCTACCAAAATATGGAAATTAGCTAAAATTACATTGTTTTTATGTTACATTTAAATCCCTAAATGCAACGCTGAATGATCTCAGCGAAGGGTTTTTCTGTCAACCTCTCTGATCTTGTCTTGAGAAACACAGTTTTGTTTTGTCTTTTTTTTGTCTTTTAATTGGCTAAAAATCCACCCGATGACTTTGGTGCAGTGACAGAAAGTAAAACGTAAAATAGTTTGTTTTTGCTCTTACATCTCTCTGGCCAAATGAAACACATGCATACAGTGGACTGTGTGACAGTTATGATTTCACTCCCATGGATGTGAATTCTCCTTGTGCTCTTTTACAGACCCAACTCAATGGGGGGCCTTTGGCGTCATTAATAATGCAGAGTAGAAACAAGCCCTTGCAAATCCTAGGCATACTCGCTGGTGTCATTTGTCTCATGGTCGTAGTCACAGTCATCATCTCCACTGCAACGTTCATGCGCAACAAAAAGTCCAACCGGATCCTGCCCAACCGCCGCGTCAGGAGGAGGAAGCAGCAACAACCCTGGCTCAAAAGCCCCTTCAGGAGTTCCGAAAACTCTGGGGATAAATTCAGAGTTGCAGAGGAGGTGCAGGAGCCGGAGCGGGAGGCCGTCGTGGACAACGCCAACTACAACAACAACGTCAGCAACGTTGTACGACAGTCGCCACCGCCTCCACCGCCCTGTGCCCCCTTTTTACCGCCTCCTCTGCCAACCTACGTGCCCAGAGATAAACAGTGGGCAGTACCCACCATATCAGCGACAGTGGCCCCCAAACCCAGAAAGAATCCAGTGATGACCAGACAGGACACTGTGAACAAAGCACTGGTGTCAGAGCTCAAACTGAGACTGGAGCAGAAGAGGTTAAATCATCAGTAGTGCTGTGTGTGTGTGTGTGTGTGTGTGTGTGTGTGTGTGTGTGTGTGTGTGTGTGTGTGTGTGTGTGTGTGTGTGT
>JAPQRQ010000008.1:24166132-24179261 GCA_037367365.1 Apogon talboti | reverse complement strand
CCCGAAAAGGTAAAAAGAAAGAAGAAACCGCACATTCTGAGTAACAGTAGGAACTTATGAGAACAGTTTTTTTTGCCTGAAGTAGGCATCAAAGCGGCACAGCGCATAGTCCATGTATCCAAACTCGATCTTGGATATCTTTGCCTGAATGACTGACCACAGCCCCCAGAGGAAATGTTTACATTACCATCTTAATGCCTGCCTGTCTGTCAGATGGATTATGCAGAAGCTGTCACACTGATTTTCATGAATCTTGGTTAAAGAGCGGGGCACTAATGCTCTAAAATACATGTTCCTTTCACTTTCATGTGATGTGTATTTTTTATATATACTTATTGGATATTTTTTTTGCCACTTATGGGCAAGGAACCAAATATGGTAACTTCATTGGCCTTGATTTTCTACATAATACCATTTTTTGAAAAATTTCACAGAAGTAACAAAGTCTTATGTCCTCCAATTACACTAAAGTTGAGATTTAGAATTTCAGCGTATTTCAATGAGTGCCCTATAAACGGTTAAGATTTAGGAGGATCAAATACAGCCTGGCCAAAAAAAAAAAGTCCCACAGAATATTTTGCTGGACTGCTTTTAGCTTTGATTAGAGGATTCATTCACAGTGTCATCACTGATGTCACAACATTCATTTTCACCCATAGTTACATTAACTTTTGGCCAAGATCTTGTATTGACGATGGGAAAGCCAGACCACTGTGTGAAGTCTCAGTGGGGTTCAGGTCTGGACTCTGTGGTGGCTAATTCATGTGTAAAAATGATGTCTCACGCTCCTTAAATCACTCTTTTACAAGACGGATAAGCAGATGAGCCTAATGAATACAGGCATTCTCTAGTTTTTATACTCTGAAAAAGTTGTTTAACAAATGACCATCTATTCACTGCATCAGTTAGGGTTGAACAACTTGTTGCAGCTAAAACATATTAGTCACTGAAGTAATTGTCCAATGTTTTTGAGGCATGGGGTAGTCTGAAAGATATGTAGTCAGGGTTAGGTACAGTAGTTGGGGGAAGGGCGAAAGTAGAAAACACAAAAAACACAAAAAGAGGAAATTAATTCACAAGGTCAAAAGTCCACAAACTTTAGTTGAGACAAAGTGAAATGTCAGTCTACGGTCTCAGGTCTACCCCACACTTTCCTTTACTCCACCAGTGATCTTGGCTGTCAGATGTGAAGCCGATTATATAATCCCAACTGTCCTAAAGCTCACACGCACATCCACAGCCACACACTCTTATTTGAATACAATCAATGGAAATGCTGAACACAGCTGCTCTTCCAATCAATTCATTGAGCTTGAGAAATCACACCATTTGTGGACACCTACTAACCCCCCCCCCAAAAAAATGTTTTTAAATCCATTACTAACAATATTAGATACATACATGAAATCTTGTCATATGCAACATGTGTTACACATTGCATATGACAACAGGCATATTATTTGTTTTGTTACTGGATTAGTGTTTGACTGTAATCTGGCTTAAAGTAAGGCTATGCGGCACTGCTCTTTAGAAATCACTGTTTTTAATTCATTAAACCGCTCACTTTGCCTGGTAAAGGGTAGATAGTATGTGACCTATTCACACTTTCACCAACACACACACAGTGCACACATACTAAACACTGCAAAGCAAAATTGGGTGCTGTGCAACATCTGTGCAAACGTCACAGAGATTATGACAAATTTTCACAGAAACTTCAAATCTCCAGTTGATTACATTTCTGTCTTTAATGCAAACAGAGCATGATGCAAACATGATGCATAAACCAGGATGAACTGTATGTCCACTTGTGTCTTCTTCAGTCTGTTATGTCAGCATTAGTAGCAGCTGCACTACACTTTGATTAAATGAATGGATTTCACACATATGGTGATGCTGCATTTAATCTATTCAACTACATGGATTATGCTATTAATCAACTTTTCCTATTTGTAAATGCAGTATACAACAGACAAAGAGCCATGTTTTTCGACAAGGGATATATATTTAATTCTGTACTGTGCTCCATGAACGTCTCATTTCTGACTGGGGGTCCAATCACAGCATCCCCTTCCCTGGACCTGCCACATGTCTAACTGTAACTGAAAGTACTTTTACTCATGTTATACTCTTGTGTAACAGTGCTGTTGTATTGTAAGTGGTCTTAAACTTACAGTACCTGATGAAACTATCATCCTCCAAGGTTCATTAAGCACACCATAAAAAAGTGGATTTTGCTGACTGTAAATGTTGTCCCAAAAACAGTTGTTTTTGTAGTATTTGTTATTAAACTAAAACTGTCAAGTGTAGTGCAATGAAAATTATGTAAGTTATGTAAATTTAGGTGCAAATTAAAGATCATTACAATAAACTGAATAGATCATTTTATGAGCCATAGCTTTTATTACTTCATACATAGCTTTTATATGAATATTTATTTCATTTTTGTATATATAGTGTTTGTTTTGTTCATTCCTGCTGCCTTCTGAGCCATTGCATCTAAATGTTATTCGATGTAAATCTGAATGACAAAGTTTATGTCCACTGTCTATGTTGCAACATACTGTACATACATTTTCAGTTTTCATATTTATTCTTAGTTTAAATTTTCTACCAAATATGATTAAAATGTAATTAATAACTTCCTTTAGATATAGTTAATTCCACTCTATAGTTATGAAAAGTATCCTTAACATATTTTACTTAGTACTTGTTGCTTTTGCTAATTCACCACAGTCTCAGTTTTTATGGTAAGGATCTTTGTCACCAGTTGGTTTGGATACAAACACATTGAAATGTCTCATCCTCCAAATTATGACAGAAAATAAATCCTGAAAGTCACCAGCAAACTTTGGAAATGAAATTAGCCATTACCTGTTGCTTAAGACCTTGTGATATGTCTGAAACGGACCTCATGGTCAGATGTTTTCAGATTGTTTTATTGGACTACTTTTATCTGATGACTCTGATTGCTTTTTCTGCAGACTGTAGTGATTTTACCTTAAAATTTGGCAAAAAAAGAGCTTATTGTTTACGTCAAGTAAAAATCAGTAACTTTAAAGAGTTGTGTTCTTTAAATCCTTGCTTAATTATCTCAAGACCGACTTCTAAACTCTCTCTTTACAAGGGGTTGAACACAGGATGAATGTTTTTTTTTAACTGTTCACTTTTTTTTTCTTATTTTCCAGTACATCTCTTTAGGTGAGGGGATCTTCTGTAAGGAGCCGGAATGCAAACTATGTCCAATAATAATAATAAAGGAATATGCCCTTTTGTACTAACCTCTCTGTTGTTTTCTCTATCTTTATTTGCAACCTGGGAGTTAACACTGTTTTATCTTTATGACATTTGCACCCTTTTGGAACGTATGGATTTTTTAATTTATTGAAAACAGAGGAAGGGAAAGGCTACAGTGAAGAAATCCATACATGCTGGAGTAACATCCGATGTTTAGGCTGTGTGCATTTGGCTGCAGGGGCCTGGGATTGGAGTGGCCGGTAGAAATTAATACTTTGGCAACTACACAAGATTACATGCTGGTCTTGAATCTCCTGAGCTTGGTTTCAAATCAGATCAGAACAGAAGCACAGAAAAACAGCAGAGAGAAAGAGAGAGGACAAAGTTGCTCTTCTATCATAGCCAATCCAGTTCGATGGACACCCCTGACTCCACCCTTCACAACAACCAAGAGAATAGTGTAAAAAAAAAAAAAAAAAACTAAAAAAATTAAAAACAGACACAAAGACTCCTCTGTGTGTGTATTTGCAGCCAGGGAGTGTCTCCATGTGTCCGCTCATATCTGTGTGTTTGTGTAACAGAGATAGAGAGAGTTCAGTGGTCTCTTGGGTAAACCATGAGGCCAAGGCAGATTTCCAGTCTTCACGACTCCGCTTAAGCTTTCCAGTTATGTTCACTGAGGGAAATAAATATGATTATCAAAGCTGTTTCCTCACAAATGTGACGTAACATTCCATCTAAAAATAAAACTAGAAAATCACTGCTAATATTTAGCTCCTTTCGGTTTTATTCCTGTTGGCTTGATTTAACCAAACTACGTCAGAACAAAGCCCCCAGGGTGGGGGTGGGGGGTTAGTTATTTGGAAAAGAGCAGACCTACATGTTCACCATTCTTGAATGGTTTTATGGCACATTTATCACTAGATGTCAAGACAGTTGCATTCCCACACTATTCAGCATTGTTTCAGTGCAGTATTTTCCCCTGTTCTGACACTGACTTGTCTGTATGCACTCCTGAACATGTCACTCTTAGTCATTTTACAAGAGATTCCCAGCTTTGTTTTTTTGGTTTTCTTGTCCAAATTAGGTTTTATCTGCTATAACATATTATTTATTTATGGGCCTTTTCTAGGCTTCTAAACATATAATTGGATTATCAAATATTTCATTTAGAGACGTCACCTCTAATACATGTGTTTGGACGGTGAGGACACTAGAGCCATACAAGGAAACTATGGGCAAAGTAATTAGACTCCAAAGAGGCAGAACCAGCCAAGTGGTGGATATGAGCCCAGAAAAATGACACAAGGACTAAATTAAAGACTGCACTTCAGCTGACACTGCACTACAACAAATGAGGATATGGGGACATCTACTGGCCAATACAGGTAGATGGCAAAAACCAAACTGGGAGAGACATCTGCTGGGAGACTCATCATGATACACTGAGCTCTTCTCTGCTCCTCCTCTTCTCTGACCTTCTCTCTCCTAATCTTCTCCTCTATTCACGCCCGAGCAAATACATGTTACTGACTTGACTTCTTCCCTGGAGTCACTGTGTTTTATGTCCTCACAGGTTTTCCTTGGATCATCTCTGGACCTGCTGCTGTGGTCCTGCTCCTCTCCTGCCTTCATCGTCATCACTCATGTATCCATATACAGTAGTTGCGATAGTGTTTATTATATAGTTACATAGATGGTAGAGGTTTCTATTATTTGTACTAACATTTGCAGTACATTCACTGTTAATACTTCTATTTGTTGTAGTAGTATTAACAGTTATGAGCATTTGTTGTAGATATTAGTAATTACACTAACACCAGGTGTTCTACTTCTTAATAGTTCTAGTTCAGTTTGGTGTGCATCCATGAGTCTGATTTCGACCACCTCTGTATGTAGTGTCATGAGATAACTTTTGTTATGATTTGGTGCTATATACATCAAGTAGGTAGGTAGGTAGGAAGGTTGAAATCTGACTCACCAAAGGGATTGTGAGTGTGTGGTTTTGGTCAAAATTCAACTGCAAATGATTATTTGTGGACCTTCTAAAAGTTTGTGAGGGGGGTGGATTATTAAAATGACCACATACTCGGAAAGTGAGAAAGTCCACAAAAAAACAACTGGGCTAGCTAATTTCATATTTTGAAGACCTAAATAGTCACTGGTGACCAAAAGCATCTACTGATCTAAAATTTTGAATAACTTTTGAACCATTAATCCTATCAATACTTGTAAATAATTTAGGGAAAATGCAGTATCTTAGCTTTAAATCGTCATGTGATGACCCGTTTGGACGTTCAGAGGCTCTGTGGTGAACGTGGAAACACCGTCATCTTCAGCAACATTGATTCATCAGTAAAACACATGCAGTTTGATGAATGGCAGTGAATATAGATGTTTCTTTTTCACGTTCAGCCAATGACATATTTCACAAAAAAATAAAATAATTTCTTCAGTTTTCATTATCACCTTGGAATTTACTCTGAGCTTTTCTCAACATCAATGTGATCAGTAAATTAAATATAGGACAATACCTGATTTTCACTGAAAATTCTGAATCCAAAAGATATTATTTTTTATTATAATCATAAAAATGAAAAATAATATCATCATAAAACACAAGGAAATTCATTTGGAAGTTGACACAAAAACAGTTCTAGGTCTTTTGGGGTTAAGGGTCAGAAGGTCTGCCAGACACTAAAATGTATCTTCACAAACACCACGGGACAACGCCGTCCTTTATGCTTAGGGTCCTTGACAAATTCATTTCTCTTACACTAGATGTCAGTACTACACTGTATGATGGTTCAAACCAATCCTCAAACAGTTTAAGTGTATTTATTTTTCTTGAGAAAAATAGGATTGAGTGAAAATTTGAAAAAAAATTTTAAAAAACTTTGAAAAGAAAAGTGCTTTGACTTCACTCTTCTTATTCTAAATGTTATTACAATAAGGGTCAGCATCCAAAACTTCAATATCAGTTTGATTTCAATGTATAGAGTCAACATTATGTGTCTGAAGACACTCTTGTAATGTAACGATGTCTGCTGATGCGCCATCTCGCCGATAAATGGCGGTGTGAGGTTACAATTAAACCCACAGCTCAACGGTTTGGTCAAGAGTGAAGCAGAGCAAATCTATGTGTGTTGAGTAGTTTTAAACACGACAGCAGCCGTTACATTTTACACTTTAAACTGTAACAATATGTAATTATTGTTAACCAGAACGACAAACAAAAATAGGCACAATATGATCAGAACTAAATTGAAGGTAAAATAATATCTTGATGCAATCAATATCCAACCCTGGAACCTGAGTATTAGTGATAACACATTCCTCTCTCAGCCAAAATAATCCAATTTCGAGACGAAACGGCACAGATCTCACATACACTTAGCTGAGGTTAGTGGCTAAACTTCTACAAAAATACCAGCACCCAACCATTAGAAGGAACAAGAAAAGTAAGATTAGATCGGAGACACTGGGTGAAAATTTAAAGAAAGCTTAATTTGTTAAGAAAAGGTTAATTTGTGCGGATTTGCTGATCTGACATGACACCTTCATAGGAGCTGTCCAGAGGAGCGTGGTGCTGAAACCAACTGGTGTTTCTCAGTGGAAATCTGAGTGTTTTTGGAAAAACAACTACTTCCTTGTTTTTTTTTTTTATTTTATCAAGCACACACAAAATCAAAAGTCAAACTTAATTATTGACTCATATTAATATATTAGAAAATTGTTCTGATATAATATAAACTGAAGCGAACCTCTTCCTCTCTGCTCCGAAGCAACTCACTGGGCAGCTCGTCCCACTCGGGATTTTGTGTTTAATTAGCGTAAAAGATCTCCTGGAGAGCAGCAGGACTGTGCGTCACAGTCATCGCCAAAGATGGGAGGGGGGAGGGGAACACCTTTGGGAGTCAACAAACTGCAGTGTGTATTCCTTCTCCGGACGACAAAACCAGTTCAGTTGATGTGAAATGATGACTTAGCTCGGAGCGTTACAGGTGACTGGAGAAAGCCCGGAGCCGGAGGAGAGGCAGAAGACGGACCCGAGACGGCGCGTGCCCAGATGGAGCCGGCGCAGTGAACTCTCCTGTAGGTGAACACCCAGCCCGTGAGAGCTGCCCGGGACCAGCGCGTCACCCGAATGACGGGATATGAGACAATGAAGCAACTTGGGGCAACAGGAATAAAACGAGCCCAAGTCAGGAGAGTGGAAACGCGCCTGCAATGACGGACGGCGCGAGGAAAGGGGAAGAGATAAAGCAGGAGAAAGTTATTTAGTCGTTAACAGGGCCCCCGGTGCTGGATGCAAGGAAGAAAAGGAAAACAAGAACAGATGTGCCAAATGCGCGTATCCCTATAAACAAATCAACTGTTTATAAGACGATTTTCTTTTTCAAAACACGAGACTTGAGCAAGAAAAGGAGAAAGTCATGGAGCCGGAGGGGACCACGGAGGGACCAGCCACTAATATGGCACAATCCGCCGCCTCGAAATTGTCCCAGATGGGCGAAAGAACTAAACAACTGGGCAATGTAATGCAAGACCCAGAACGGCAAAAACGGATTATTCTGGTAATAGTCTGCATAGCACTTTTGTTAGACAACATGCTTTACATGGTCATTGTGCCAATTATACCCGATTATCTTGAAGGGCTACAGAGTGAAGCAGATCATGCCCACGCTGCGGCAAAGCGCACCAACTTCACCAACAGCACCACCAACAAAGCAGAAAAGGAAAACTTCGACGTACAGATAGGTGTTCTTTTTGCTTCCAAAGCCATCCTTCAGCTGCTTATAAACCCGTTAAGTGGTACCTTTATAGACAGGGTCGGGTATGATATTCCACTTTTCATCGGACTTAATGTCATGTTTCTCTCCACTGTTATATTTGCCTTCGCTGAAAACTACTGGACTCTGTTTCTGGCGCGCAGCATGCAGGGCCTCGGCTCGGCTTTTGCGGACACTTCAGGGATCGCCCTGATCGCAGATAAATATACAGAAGAAACAGAGAGGAGCAAAGCGCTGGGTATAGCCTTAGCTTTCATCTCCTTTGGAAGTCTCGTGGCGCCCCCCTTTGGAGGGGTCCTCTATGAATTTGCAGGGAAGCGGGTGCCCTTTCTGATCCTGGCCTGTGTTTGTCTTATTGATGGTGTACTGTGTCTGACCGTTCTGAAACCCTTCTCCAACCGGGAGAGGGAAAACATGCCAGTGGGCACCCCCATACAGAAACTGATGGTTGATCCTTACATAGCTGTTGTGGCGGGGGCTCTGACCATTTGTAACATCCCCCTGGCCTTCCTAGAACCCACCATCGCTAACTGGATGGAAGAAAATATGCATTCGAGTCAGTGGGAGATTGGCATGACATGGTTCCCTGCCTTCTTCCCGCATGTTTTAGGTGTATTTATCACTGTCAAATTAGCAGCCAAGTACCCCCACCTGCAGTGGTTTTATGGGGCTATAGGTATGGTGTTTATAGGTGCGAGTTCCTGCACAGTGCCAGCCTGTAAAAACTTTGGGCAGCTCATGATCCCGCTGTGCGGAATCTGTTTTGGCATCGCTTTCGTGGACACCGCGCTCCTGCCAACTCTGGGCTTCCTCGTGGACGTACGACACGTGTCTGTGTATGGCAGTGTTTACGCCATCGCAGACATTTCCTACTGCGTGGCCTATGCCCTGGGGCCCGTGGTGGCAGGAAAGATCGTGCACGACCTGGGCTTTGTTCAGCTCAACTTGGGCATGGGCCTCGCTAATGTACTTTACGCCCCGGCGCTCCTTCTTCTGAAGAACGTGACAATGATGAAGCCGTCATACTCTGAAAGAAATATGCTCCTGGAGGACGGCACAACAGGACTGTACGACACAATTAAGATGGAGCAGCGAGAGAAGAAGAGAAAGGAGTTGTGTACAACAATCGACGAGAATGGCATTGACAGCTTTGCGCAGCGCTTCTACTCAGAGGAGGAATCCTCAGGGGGAGAGTATGCGTAAAAGACCTTTAACTGAGTGTGCAAGTGTCAAAGTGCCAATGTAAAACTATGTGCATCTCGCCCGATCCAATCAATTGCATAACTCGATTAGGATTGTGTAATAGCATCAATTATTTACTGCTTTTGGGGGCAGTTTCTGTGGGTATTGTAAAATCAAGTAACTTCAAACGGTTGAATTAGAAAGACGCTCCCTGGCGTTTCTTCATCATAGTCAGAGTTTATTGTGAAAAATTTGTTGAAATAAATGTCTATTAAAAGTATTTACCACTGTATCAGAAATGTCATATTCAGGGATTATGTGTAAATGTATTTTAGCAAAAGAACGATTGTATTGTAAACGCCTTCCAATGTAAGCTGTGTTTATTTTGCCAGAGTTGTGCTGCTAACTAAATATGCAATACTGTGTGACGACAGCTGAAGAAAGACAAAACAGCTGGAAATGAAATCTGCGTCTTGATGTCTGTTTATTTTTCTTTATTTTGGATGATGTACTGCTGGAATGCATAGCCTCATGGATGTATGATCTGCGATTGTACATAAATGTATATTCATGTATATAATTAAATGCATATAATGTGAATGGCACTGGTCAATGGAAAAGTCTTTCTTGAGGACGTTTATATGCCTTTATTATAATTTATCAATAGTATTTCATTACGTCAGGGGAGGAATCTATAGGCTACTTCAATAATCGATTAAAGGATCAATGATTAAGATAATTTCTGAAGACAAATGGTTTTATGTTTCTTGTATTTATTAGTTAAAATGTTTTTGAAGTCAGCATTAGTTAAAAATAACGTTGTGTTAACGCCTACAGTAACATAACACCCACAGTAACATAACACTGAGGACAGATTGCAGGAAGTGTATAATATAAATCCTTAAGTCTACACTAAACAAGTTTTTTATTCAGAAACTACATTGGGAATTAAACTTATTAATGAGTTCCCGTCGTTATTTTTCTATCAGTCTGTGTGACATTATAATAAATCTGTGAATTGTAATATTAAACGCGGCACCAGTGAAATCAGTCAGATGGAAGCAGTGTCTTCGCATCAGTGGCTCAATGGAAAGTGTTGAAAAGTCAGAAATCCGGCGGATTAAGTCCATGTAAAAACACGTCCTAATTATTCTTCCGTTCGTTGTCGGAGCATCTGAGCCGCCCGGTGTGTGTCTAAATAAGGTGGCCTGAAGACGCCAAGTGCCAAATAAACTTCTCGGCGAATAGCAGGACTTCTGGGAGGAGCCTGCGTTGCCAGGAGGCTGATGTACCCTCAGCATCTCTTCTGAACAAGCCAGGGAGTTGTTCTCTTGCCATGTTGGGGATTGAAAGATGCTCAATATGATAAAGGACCAAAGTGGTGAAATATAAACGAATCCTTTCAGAAAATGGATTTCAGTCAAGACGAACAAACCTGAACTTCGAACCCAAGGGTCAGGACTAATGGGATTGTTTTTTCCCTACTGGTGAGTATAACATTTCTGTTTTAGGTGATGGATTGTTTTAATTTGACAAAAGCCATTTATGTTTATGATACAGGTCTTCAAAAGCTTGTATGTAAGTTGTGGAAATGTTGACTTGGTGTTTGAATCTCTACGCAAGTGTGCTTTTCTTATTTCTAACTATTTTAGATTTCCTCATTTTTGAATACTTCAGCTGACATCAATCCCCATGCATCGGCACAACACTTTATCCTGTCATTGCTTTCAGTCACCGTCAATCATCTTACAGGATTTTTATTTAACAGTGACATTTGTCTATTTTATTTATGGACACAGAGTCTGAAAAGGGATCCACCTGCTCGACTCCCTCTATTATTGCCAACATGCCAGTTCTGGACCGAGAGCCCTCCAAGGATTTAAGAGGCGGTGATGTAAATGACTTATTTTTGTGGCTATAAAATGTTTCTCATGTAATGTTGCCTTGCTCGGAAAATGTACAAGCATGTTATATAAAACGTCTATGCCTGAGATTTTAGAAGAAACAAGGCTGATAGTGATATAATACATGTTTTAATAAACACTCCCTTATTTGCCAGCATGAGTAAAGTGTGTTAACTATTTAGACTTGATTTAATGATAGTACACGGAGTCTAAAATCTAAAATATCTATTCAGAGACGGATCGTTTCACATTTTAAAGTTGCTAAATTGTTGTTGTAACGTTTTTAAATTGTCATAAATGTAATAAAAGTTTGTTATTGCTCTTTTTGCTGGTTTTTCCCTCTGGCACCATCAGGCCCAGGGTCTACCCAAACTCCCTCTCCCTGACCTCAAAGACACACTGGACATGTACCTGAGGTGCATGAAGCACCTGCTCACAGAGGAACAGTTTAACAAAACCCAAAATATAGTGAAGCAGTTTGGAGCCCCCGGTGGAGTGGGGGAGTTACTGCAGAGCAAACTCGTGGAGAGAAGAGAGAAGAAGGCAAACTGGGTAAATACATGCACGTAGTTCTGTAACACTGCTAAAAATGTCTTTCACATTTTAGTTATGTTTAGTCTAAGTTAATAAAACGTTGTATTAATTTCATGCACTGAAAGTTTGGCTTCAGCACTGCACCCCACAGACATTTTTAGATCCAATTACACCACTTTTGCACAAATCTTTAGTTACATTTTTCAGCTTATTTACATAGACTACATAATACACAACACATAACACAACAAGAAGTGTAAGTTCAACCAGATGTGCCCACTAACTAAAAAACAGACTTTTTCTTTCAGAAACCTTTGTTTTGTTTAATTAGCAAACTTGATCTTTAGCCGACAAAACTGCCTCGGTTCATTCATGATTCAAAGTGAACATTTGCGCCAAGTTTTCTGACAAACCTGGTCCTGAAGTTTAAACAAAATGATGATGCATCACCTGTTTACCACAGTTTGATACCACCAGTTAACAGAGTTTCTTTAATAATAAAGTACTAAAGGTATGTGTTGCATGTGCAGACACTGATGAGATTTCTTCCTTAAATATTGAAATTTGGTATGAAATTATGACAAACAATAACAGACATTTTTAGTTATATGATATTGACCAAGCAAGTGTCTGTGCTATTAAAGTATTCTGTATGAAGTTCTGTACTTAGCCCTGACCCAAGAAAAGTAGCGACTGTTTTTAATACAGTAGCTGATTGAAATAAACAGGAACTAAACCCTACATCACCCCATCTACATCACCAAAGCCTAAATGTGAAATAGATGTTACCTAATGTATCTCATAACTTTACCTAGTAAAACAGAATTACATACCAGATGAGTTATGAAAAAAGTGAAAAATGTAATCTATTCTGACTTTAGAATATTGTTCCCTGAAATAGACGAAAGGAACATATTCTTTTCCTACAGTGAACTGTAGACAAGTTTCACTGCAAGTACAGTAGAAAATATTCATATATATATACACACACACAATTAACAGCACAAATAGTGTAGCTTTAAAGACAAATACATTTCCTTAAAAACAGTGACAACACTAAAAAATAAACACTGAGTTGGCTAGTATTGTCTGTAATCCAACTGTTAAGGCTACCCATTTGTTTGTATGTAATCTTGTATTTCCTGCTGCAGGTGTATGAATACTGGCTGAATGACATGTACCTGAACAACCGACTGGCTCTGCCCGTCAACTCCAGTCCTGCGATGGTATTTCCCCAGCAGCACTTCAGGGCTCCCATCGACTCTTTAAGGTACGAGACGCTGAATGACAGAGACAAATGAAAGCTCTAGACAAAGTCACCTGAAGTAAACAAAAAGAGCAATCGAGGATTAACCTTACCTTGTCACCCGTCCACATTTGCAACATGCTGTAAAACTAAAAAAGATATAGATAGATAGATAGATAGATAGATAGATAGATAGACAGATAGACAGACAGACAGACAGACAGACAGACAGA
>JAPQRQ010000008.1:24120716-24136004 GCA_037367365.1 Apogon talboti | reverse complement strand
AAGGGCGGGACTAGCTGGGTCCCCCTGTCTGTTGCCTCTATAAAGCCGGAATGAGCCAGAGGTGATCCCATTAGAGAAAACCCTGGCCTGGGGAGAACTGTACAGAGATTTAATCAAGTCAATAAATGCAGCCCCAAAACCAAATTTTTCCAAGACTCTAAACAAATATGACCATTTGCATTTATTTCCTTCCATGGGTGCATTGAATTTTGGTCGATATCTATTGATGATGGGCGAGTTGAACCCAGCACAACCCAAAGATTCTCAATGGGGTTCAGGTCTGGACTCTATGGTGGCCAATCTATGCCTGAAAATTATGTCACATGCTCCCTGAACCAGTCTTTCACAATCTGATCATGATGAGTCCTATCATTGTCATCTTGGAATAAGTCTGTGTCATCTGGGAACAGAATCCACTGATGTTCAGACCTGGTCATTCCATATATTCAGGATCAGCTGACTTCATTTTATGGACACATAACGTTACTGAGCCTCGACCTGACCGACTGAAGCAACCACAGATCATAACACTGCCCCCACAGGCTTTTACTGTAGGCTCTAAGCATGATGGGTAATCACTTCATCGACCTCTATTTGCACCCATCACTCTGGAACAGGGCCAATCTGGACTCATCAGACCACATGACCCTTTTCTGTTAAAACACAGTCCAATCTTTATGCTCCTTAGCAAACTGATGGTTGTTTATGAAATGAGAAGCTACTGGATCACTTAAAGGGTTAAAGAACTAAGAATATTAATCACTGCAGTACTTATCTAATGGAGAAAAATAAATTCAGATGGCAATCTTTTTTTGGCCCAGGCAGTGTATGACATAATATAAATGAAATTATTAATGCAATAATATGATCAACAGAACTGGACATCTCACCATTCCTTCCATGCCGTGTGGTAACAACAGGACAATCCCATTGTTGCGGACCCACTTGGCCTGGCCTGAGCTGATGAACTGGTCAATGATACACTGGGCTGTGTTATGAAAATCTCCAAACTGCGCCTCCCACAGGATCAGAGCGTTTGGACTTGCCATCGCAAAGCCAAGCTCAAACCCTGAAATAACATCACCATCCATTAACATCTCCATGACTCTAGTCCTAAAAGTCATTTATGATATTGTGCAACCAGACAGGCTTCACCAGACTTTACCAAGGACTCCATACTCTGACAGGGAGCTGTTGCAGACAGTGTAAGGGGCCTGGTTGGGCCACAGGTGATTCATGGAAATGCAGATTCGTTTGTCCACCTCCTGATCATGAAGAACATGATGACGATGGCTGAAAAACAGAAAGGAAAAGATCAAACGCATTGACAAAAACACACCACAGAAACCACACGAGAGGAAACTGCTGTGATTCTTCAGCACCTCACCAACCAATGGATAAATGAGTCCTCCAAAATAGCAAATACTCACAATTATTACAACATAATCTATTTTAGAGGCTAAACACACTTTCCTTGACAAATTAATTGAAGTATGTGCTCTATTAGTGCAATTCTTGGTCATTCAGTATGTTTACTCCTGTACATCAACAACAGACAACAGAACACTCAATAACCTATGGACACAATATAAAGAAATAAAATGCCCATGAATTAAATAGACAGTATGTTTTTTTTTCTGATTTCTTCTTACACACTGCATTTCAGGCAAACCTCTGTAATGTGTTAATCATACATGCAACAATGAGAATACAATGCATTGGTCGGCTATAGTACATTAATTAATAGACTAAACAATGCCAGCATTTATAAAACAAACAGTAAATACTACAATTATAACTGCAAATGATCCAAGGTTTTCCAGGACGTGTAGGATGCCCAGTAAATACACACATGTGCTGTGGTCACAGAGCATCCATGAGGAATAGTTTCCTCCGTCCGCGTCTTCAGTCAGTGGGACGCCCAACAAGACTTGATGGGAGCAAAGAGGCGAGCTTTAACAAGCTCTGCCAGTCCGCTCGCTCCAAGTGTAGGAATCAGCCATCAGAACCAGCACGATCAGACAGTCACTTAAACCCCTTTAACATCACTCTAATGGCGTCTGCACTCTCAGACACACACACCGGCAACACGATGGAGGTTATGTAATGGTCAGGTGGAAGAGAAGCTGCAGGAAATAACCCAAATGTATCAACTGTTATTTCGAATGTGATATAAAGTCCAGATACGAGACTGATAATCAGAATTAGCATTGTGTACATTGCATCATCCATAATTAAAATAGTGAGGACGCATACTGCATACATTTTTGTATTGTTTGATCCTTGTTCTATATGTGCAGGATATCTGCTTTCACTTCAAAAATCCTTTGAAGACAGAACAAAACCAACAGCATCCACCACTAATTGAGCCAACACATGTTTGATTCTGAGTCCAGAAGAACAAAAACCCTCACAGGAAGGAGATCTGTCTCTTGGATTGCCTCATCCATCCCTCCTTCATTCCTTCCTCCCTCATTTTTTTCCTAATTTACTACCTTCTTCCTGTCCTTGCATGTTTTTCCTTTACTCATTCCTTCCTCTGACACTTCTATATTTATTTCATCCATTTTAGTGTCCCTTGTTCCTTCAGTCCACCCTTACTTTCTTTCCTTCCTCTTTTTATTACACCTCGGCCGAGGAGTATTGTAATCCTTTGTTCGTCTATCTGTCTGTCTGTCTGTCTGTCCATTCAACGACATAACAACATTATCTGAAGAATGCATTGAGATATCTGCACCAAATTTATACTGTAGATGCATCTTGGCATGGAGCAGAAGCCTCTTGAAAATGGGTGAAATTGACCTACTTTACAAGGTCAGATGGCAACATGTCTTTTCAGCAACAACATATAATACTCTTGAAGTGGGTTACCTGGCAACAGATAAACAATAGGGCCACGTTGCCATGCTGTCAAATGTCATGTGCAGAAACAGACATACCAGCTGAGAGGTTATTCAACTGAAAATGCCAGTGGAATTTACCAAGAAAGTAAAGGAATGGCATGGAGCAGAAGCCTATTGAAAACAGCTCCATCCTGGCCCAGGGGTCTTAGTGCACAGCACGTTATGTTTTCTGTCTGTCTTTCTTCTCTACTTCCATCTTCCTCCCATTCTTTTTTCTTTTTTCTTCCTTGTTTTTTTCTTTCTTTTTTCTCTTTCTACTTTCTTTGCATTTTTCTTTTTTCTATTGTCTTTCTGTTGTCATTACATCATTCCTTCCTTCGTCCATCATTTTTTCCTTCTTTACTTCCTTTCTCATTTTCTTTCTTCCCTCTTTCCCTTTGCTGGTCTTCATTTCTTTGTTTCTTTCTATGTTCCATTCTTTCCTCCTTTCTTTCTTTCTTTCTTTCTCTTTTGTTTCTTCCATCCTTGTTTCCTTTCACACACATACATATACACTCCTCCTCTGCCTGGGGGCCCCATTAGTCAGGGAAAGGGGTGCACGGCACAGCGCATGCGACCCACCCAAACACAACGGCTGAATCCATTAGTCCACGTGGTTACGTACATCACACAAGCGCAGGCTGGCCCACTCAACTGTAACATGCCAATATGCTCAGCTCCTAAGAACTGTGAAGGGAAACAGAACGGTGGGGGGAGAAAAAAAGTGTAGGTGGGAAAGGGGGAAGAAAAAAAAGCCCAAAAGGGAAAGAATACCTGAAGGTAACACAAAAGACAAAATGCAGCTCCCAACAGAAACAAAAGAGGATTTGAATAAACAACAGGTGAAACAGAGACAGAGCATGGATGTTTGACTGCTGCCATTTTTTTCAGCCAAGCAAAAATTACCCTGCTGAAGGGGACAGCAGAGGGGGAGAAGTACATGTCAGTGGTAAATGTGAAGCAAAAGAAAAAGACCTGTAGTCAGTGGTTAGTTAGTGTGATGTATGTCGCTGTGAGGATAGGAGGGGGTGGGTGTCAGTAGAGATGGGCTGGTGGAGAAATGATAGGGGACAGATGAGACAGGCATAGTGAAAGGGGGAGCTGGTTTTGTTCATGTGTCACTCGTTCCCTCCACACCATGACAACACCATGTGGGCTTCAAAGATCCCATGAGACTTCGCTGATGTCTTGTGTCTGTCAAACTCTGCTACAACCCACATCACCATCCCAATTATTTAATTCACTTTCTTTATAAGTTTGCTGCTTACCTCTTAAGTTGACTTTAAAATGCAGAACAAATGTAAAGCCACAAAAAATCCTTATCAATGTACTACAATATAATAGTTGACACATGACAGACTCCAGCCTAAGGAGCACAACCCTCCATCAAGGAAGCTAAACCCTCCAACAACAACTTACCATCCCTGGCAGTCACAGTGTCTGGAAAGTATTAATGGAGGCAGTTCAGGCCTTATATATAGAGCCTTGGCATACATTTTTGCAAAAATTCAGGCAAGGGCTTATTTTGCATTCTGGATGACAACCATCCAAAGATAATTCATTGAAAATCTGAATGAAATCCATGCATGAAATATTGAGATATAGTGATTTGTTGAAAAATTGTCCACTGTACCGAAAGTTTGAACTTTTCAAAGTTTTTGCAGTACTAAATCTTACTGAATCTTAACGCTATACATGTACATGGTAGATTAGGATTCAATCCTATATGTTTGGAGTGAGTTATGGCTGAATAACATTTTGCACCAGGTTTTTAAAAAAATGGTAATTTCTGGAACCTAGAATAACCAAAAATGTAATCATCTGTAGTCACTGTAACCAACTGTCCACAAAACAAATCAGCCCAGTTTGGAGTGAAATAACATTAACTGTGGACCTCTGGTAATGTGTAATAATTGTAGAGGTCTGATACTAACTGTGCAAATCTGTCATGTCTCTAAGTAAAAAGTCCACCAAAAATTACCTACCCTATTTCAGCAAACAGAGGTTGTATGATAATACTAGCCCTATGCAAATTGTTAAGTATCTACTTGAGTGAAGTTGAAGCGCATCAAATTTTGTTTCTTTTGTGGGGGGTGGGACTCTCTGGCACAGTACTAGACTGGTTTGCTTCTTATCTGAAATATAGGGGGGGGTATTTCGTGTCAATAGGTAATTTTAAATCTGAACAGAGAAAAATAGCGTGTGGAGTTCCCCAAGGCGCTATCCTGGGACCTCTTTTATTTAATATCTACATGCTTCCACTGGCTCAGATCATAAGACACAACAAAATAAGTTGCCATAACTATGCCAATGACACACAGCTTTATATCTCAGTGTTATCAGGTGACCATGGGCCCATACAGGTCCTGGGTAAATGTATAGAGCAAACAAATGAATGGATGTGTCACAATTTCCTTCAGTTAAACATGGACAAAACAGAGGTAGTTGTTTTTGGACCAAAAGACGAGCAATTAAAAGTCAGCACAGAGCTCCAATTATTCCAACTAAAAACCTGCTGTCAGGCCAGAAATCTGGGTGTAGTCATGGACTCAGACCTGAACTTTCAAAACCACATTAAGATCATTACAAAGACAGTTTACTACCACCTGAAGAATATCTCTAGGATTAAAGGACTTATGTCTCAGCATGACCTGGACAAACTGGTTCATGCATTTTATCTTCAGTCGATTAGATTACTGTAACAGTGTTTTTACAGGTCAGACTAAAAAGTCCATCAAACAACTGCAGCTGATCCAAAATGCTGCCACTTGAGTCCTCACTAGAACCAGAAAAGCCGACCACATCACACCAGTTCTGAGGTATATATACAGTATGTGTGATATAGCTTGACGGCCTATTCACCAAAAGAGCAAGCTTGAATCCCTCCGAAGACAAAGTGTTAAAAGACATTGAACTAGATGGCATGCATGGTAATGTGCGCCTTTTCAACAGGTTCCACAATTATCAGTGACTGGCAGCCTATTAATGGTGAGGCCTGGCATTAGATCTGGGAGATAATGTCAGTACATTTTAGTAAAAAATAGATTTTGATTATAAGGTGTGAATCCACAGCACAAAACACCAATGTGGGGGGTTCATTTCTAAATAACCAGAGGTTCCTAGATTAAAGGCTTGTCCAAATAGTGTTTTACTGAAGGTTAAAGATGGTTATGTTTGACTTTCTGACAGCTATTGGTCTAGACATGAAAATGGAAACAAAAAAGCACAATGCTCAAGCCAAACATCCCATGATGAGGACAGGAGGAGGAAGAATTCTTACAGCCTTTTCATTACTGGTGTTGTGTCTCCAACTCTTGGCCACATGCAGTATTTGTAAATGGCACAACACACCTCCATGTGTAGTGTTGATGTAGTGGTACCTATGCTAGTAACAATCAGCAAGTCACAGTCCTCCACTTTATGGTCAAATGGATTCATCATCCAGCACAACCGGTTAAATGCGAAGACAATGATACTGCGTGAGGCCTAATGGAAGACAGATGATTGCACACAGATGCACAAGTACATGCAGCGTTTAACAAATCAAACCTGCATACTGATCATAGTAAATTGACTATGGCTGCAGTGGGAGCTCAGGATATGGTTGTCATTCACCCTCACTTAAATGAGAACATCATTATTTGGCCTCTTGCTGGCCAGATTTCATGTGCCTTGATATTTACTGACCTAAAAGTGCCCCGCTCTACATCCTGCCCACTGAGTCGCACATGGATGCCATTTTTAAGAAGCGACCCAAAAGCCATGTATTCTCCCAGAGCCCAGTCCATCTGCCGGTTCTTCACCAGGTCTGCTCGGCCACGCAGAATACGAGAAACACCTGGAGAGGACACACATGGGGTACAGAAAACAAAACTGAGGATGTTAGGAGAGCATCGGGGATAGGGAGCATAAAAAGCGATGGACTGACATACTGTATTGTAAATTACACACGGCAGCCTAAGCTGCTGTAATGTGAGAAAAACACCTGCTTTGAGAAAGGATGCATTTACAGGTGGAACTCTGATTTTTGTACTCCTGTGTAGCTGCACAATGCACTGGCCTCACCAGGATGGATTTTAAAGTCCTCCAGAGGGACTGAGCTAGCAGTTTGTCCAATGTGCTGCAGGATCTCCTCATCTAACCCTGTGGGAAGACAAGTCATACTCTTGGGCTCTCCCTCTGCTGTGAAAAAATCTGCAAACACAGAGGGAGGGATAGACAGTAGTCAATTTAAAACAAAAAAAAAATCTGAACAAATACTCATTATGCTTTGTTCACATAGGCCGGATGGTGTTTGAGCTGGATTGTATTTCTATCTGTTTAAGTAAGGTATATTTTTAAAGTAAAGACGAGTTTTACCTGGCCAGGGGGAGTCTAGCCAGTGTCGGATGTGTGAAATTTTTTCATCCTTAGAGCTGGTGTATGCCTCCTCACATATCTTGTCATATTTGGCAACTTCCTCCTGTAACCACATGAGGCACATGTTAAATGATGTATGTCAGTGTGTTTACTTTGTTTTCAGGGTTACAGCTAAAACTATTCAAAACTATGTGTAGCTGAGGGAATGAAAAAGATCTTATGGGAAGAAACAAGTGCCCAAAAGCAGTAAAAAACGTTTGCTGCATGTGGGCATATTATAAATCGGCCTTTTAAGAGTCCAAAAACCTGGCCACACAACTGAAAAAACAATGTTCACAAAGTGCAAAGAACTAACACACTATATGGTTTTGCCATATATATCTCTGACATCCCAGTATAAAACAATGTTACAAATGGATGTTACGATTATGTTTCTGCTTTGGATGAAGAACTTGCGCAATTCCATTTAATAGCACCAGGATCTGAGGACTACTTCAACTTCATTGAGTAATATATATTCTACATGAAGGATTGTGTGGCAACGTGACTGAACTGAGGCAGTAAATTGAAACTATAGCAGTGCTACTAGTTCCTTGAAGGCTAGGGTAATATCTAAGTATGATTTAGAGCACATTGCCCAGCAAATGGAGGTACAAATAAAACAACATACAGTAGCTGCAACCAATATACGGGATATTTAACACGAGAAAGCAGCAGTAGATCACCAACCTCAAATTCCTGCAGTGTCACCACTCCTTCTGCAATGAGCTTATCAGAGTACTTTTTCAGCACATGCTCCTGCCGTCGGATCTGTTTGTACATCAGTGGCTGTGTGAACATGGGCTCGTCCATCTCGTTATGACCAAACCGCCTGTAACATACCTAAAAAACACATTCAAATCATTACGTCTAAAAGGTGCAGATGTGTAACTGTGTTTTATGTTTATCGATTAATGCTTGGCTTGGACTGACCAGGTCAATGACCACATCCTTGTTGAAGGTGTTCCTCCACTCTGCAGCCACCCGGCATACGTACATGACCGCTTCAGGGTCATCAGCATTCACGTGGAAGATGGGCGCATTGACAACCCGTGCTACATCGGTGGGGTAGGGAGAGGAACGGGCCACTCGAGGGTCAGTCGTAAATCCAATCTGAGATGCAACAATATTACAGCCATGCCATGAAACAATGGTAAGGTACCCTTATTAAGGTTTGGTTTTTTGAACTTGATCACATGCATGTTTTTGTATGTCACTTTTTGATTTATTTATTGTACTAGTGTGTTTGTGTTTTTTTCCTATTTATCAGGTATGCTTAAAATCTTGCTAGTCTTTTCATTTTTAGAATTTTTTCTGCCTTCCATGAGTTTCCACTGATTTGTATACTAATAAAATCAATTAACAGTTATTTATTTTAGTTCTGAAATCAGTACAGTTACCTGCAAGTCTGAATTTATATTAATGTTCCTTTGTAGTTTAATAGCAATGCATTCATTCATCATTTTCTGTGACCACGACTGGAGCCTGATCCCAGCAACCATTGGGCAAAGGTGGAATACACCCTGGACATGTTGCCATGTCATCACCAGGCTGACATTCAGAGACAGGCAACCATTCACTCACACACTGATTTAGATTTCACCTATTATGGCACATATATGGAATGCAAGGTGGCAGGAAGAAAGAATAGAGAGAGAGAGAGAGAGAGAGAGAGAGAGAGAGAGAACCCACACAGACATTGGGAGAACATGCAAAATCCACATGGTCAGACAAAAATAACAGCCATCTATTTCAATTGCAAATTACTCATTACTGAACTTTAAGTTAATCTATATGAATAAAAAGAATGCTTTCATAATATATATAAATGCATGTCTATTACTCAAATTGAATAACATATTTTAAGTGTTGTGATTAACTTCAACAGGGTTTTACATTAGTATTACCTGTAGCAATGGAAACACCAAAGCATTGTGAAGTCCTGTCTGACAAAAAGGGTGTAGGGACAATTTTTTTCCTCACTTTTCTTTTGTAGCAAACCCAAGTGAGAGTAACAACCAGTAAACAAAAATAATAAAATTATGTGAATTTTCAGCTCAAAAGTAGAACACGCTTATCTCAATTGTGCAACATGTGCATAGTGTGCTATGGCACAGACACACTTTTCCACAATGTTTTAAATCAAGAGTGATGAGAATGATGAATACAAAGGAGAAGGTTCCATCTCAACGAGTGTGAATAGAATAAAAAAAGAGTAATGTATTGATTTTAAAAAAATATATTTTGATTAACACCTACTTCCACTGTAACTACAATGATTCATAATTGTATTCTATAAGGGTCCAGTTTAGAACAGCTCTAAATGTAAAGTGTCATGAGATAACTTTTGTTATGATGTCGCATTACATAAATAAAATTTCATTGATTAATTGATTGATATACACTTAATGCAGTTATTTGTGTTTCATTACTCACCAATACTCTAACAGGATTATAACATATTTAACAACAATCATTGTCTAATATATGCATTTCAGTATTGTCAACAACAGTAACAATAGACAAGCACTAGTGTATCACAATAATGACAGAAATCAGCTAAATGTGATAATTCTAGTGACACTACGCCTTCTCATACCTGATTGTTGACCACCACATGGACCGTACCATGTGTGGTGTAGGAGGGGAGTTCACTAAGATGAAAGGTCTCATAAACAACTCCTTGTCCGGCAAAAGCTGCGTCACCATGCATTAAGATGGACATGACCTATGAAAACACAACAAAGAATTAAGAGTAAAAAGATCTTTTAACTCTCAGTAGACGGTATGAACCTGATCAGACTATTAAAAGAATTAAGAGGACTAAGCCACTAAAAGATAATCAAATGTAAAACTGAAAACTAAACACCTTTTTCCCTTGAGTGTCTCCTCTGTAAAACTGCTCAGCTTTGGCCTTGCCCTGAACCACTGGATCCACCGCCTCAAGGTGAGATGGGTTTGCCATGAGTGACAGCGCAATGTCTTTGTCAGTCTCACGGTTAATCCTCTCATGGTACATCCCCAGGTGGTATTTGACATCTCCTGAACCCTACATTTGTACAAACATGAAAAGAAGTAATACAACAGCTGCCTCTGAATATTTACTGCACTGTAAGGTGACCAGCAGTTTCCTCACCTCATCCGCTGCTTCTAATTTAGGATCAAACTGGCAAAAGATTTGATCCAGGTCCTTACGAATCACATTGGCCAAGACATTCAGTCGACCTCTGGAAGATAACATTAGAAGGTCCGTGTCAAATGTGAAAAAAAACACTGCAACCATTGTAGGCAATAGACAAGAACGGGTGTGATGCACCGTACCGATGAGGCATCCCCATGATGATGCTCTCGATGCCAGCTGTGCTTGACTTGTCAATAATGGTTTTAAGAGCAGGGATAAGTACTTCACAGCCTTCCAGACCAAAACGTTTCTCGGATGACCACTTCCTGGCCAGAAAGTCCTCAAAACTAGACATGAAGAAAGTTTAGATGTATACATTTCACCCATTTGATTTAGGAATTTTAATTTTCCTCCACTAATTGTTCTTATCTAAAACACAGCTCTCCAACGGTATTGAAATAGCTGGTACTAAAGTAGAACAGCTGGAAGTTTGGTCAGTTCTGACTGGATATTACATCGTTAGCAGCTGTGTAGCCACTAAGTTGTTGGCCAGTATGTTGTTAGCGTTACAATGTTAGTGCTACAATATTAGCATTACAAAGCTACATCTCACATCGATAGGTATTACTTTCATCTAAACATACCAAAATGTTGTGGTTCCAACTTTGTACATAGCAAGTTTGTCTTTTAAGTAATTTATGTAATTTATAAAATTTTACAGAAAGGCAGTTAGAAAAAAAACACTGCATAAGCTACTTAGCTAAATCTACATCTGCCACTATTGTATGCTATGGACATTTAGCTAATACTTATGCCCATTACCAGTTTTACCAACCAGCAGACTTACTGTGTAGAGTACATGTTTGTGTATGTGTATTTTATGTACCTGTTAATCAACATATAGCTAATATGTTTAAAAAAAAAGGCATACAATTATGATTAGCAACCTAGTCAAAATAGTACATATTTCACAGCAGTAGAAGCTAACAAACCAATCAGTCATGAAGTTAAGTAACCAATCACAGCTCAGAGTCTCCCTCCAGCTGATCCAGTCTAGTTCCAACCATAAAGAACACTAGTCAACAATGACTTTGCTACTATGAGAAAAATACTTCATTGAATATAAATCATATAAGCTAATTCCAAATCTGAAGTCAAAATTTCTCCAACACATCAAGGTTTTGAGTTGCACAAGTCATTCTATAGCCATTGGCAGCACAAGATTTTAGTGTTTTAATCGCATAAATTAAGTGGACATATATGTGGTGACACATTTGCACTGTTGGGGGTGTGTGGGTCAGGGTGATGTTGTTGGATTATTTCCTTTTTATGTAGCAGAAATCAATAGAAACTGTCAATGTGCATAGATTTCCCAGTGTTCTCAACCAGGGAAATAGTCCTAAAGGAAGGAAACCAAGTGTTGCCCCAGATCCTTTACAAGGAATTAAGGTATTTCAGTGAGTGGCACCATTAGAGCTAACATCACTTGTTTTATTGGTCCATCTCAAGCCTCAGACCTTGGTGACTTGGTCAATAAGTAGAAGCAAATATCCCATTAAATATAACAAACATCTATGCATTGTACACCTGCAGAAGCTGCTCTTAGTGTTGGCAGAAGCCTGATGAATCATTTGAAGAGGTGAAGCCGTGTAAACCATCTTGACATTTTCAGTTACATATGGTGCAAATATACACCTATAAACCAGTGCCTGTGTACACAAGTTAAAAGAGTTTCAAGTATGCAACGTGATCGCAATTACTGTTGTTTCCTACAGCGGTAATCTGTCACAACCCACGGGTTTGCAAGAGCAGTGCAAGTGAATGAGCAAGAGTCCGCAACAGTTTTTAACAATTTATAACCAAGTTGTTGGTCTCTGCTATGTAGGTTAATTTGTCATGCTCACATCTATGAATACATTTGGGGAATTTAGCACATATTATCTACAGACTGTGAGAACACAATGAAACAGACTGGCACATTATTGTAAAATTAGCATTTTCTACATATTGACGCAACTCAAAATCCTGTGCTGAAGGAATTCTGATTTCAGATTTGGAATCAATATGCCTGATTTAGTCATGATTAGATGTCTTTTTTCCTCAAGTTGTAGGTCAGTGTTTCTCAATGGGGACGGTACCGTTGGGACATCAGGGGGTGTTTTGAACAAGAAAGCTGAGAGGAGGGGTGCTCAGGCAAAAATGGGAGGCATTAGTCATTGTTCGCTATGTAAACTCAGATTTTTTTCGGGGGGGGGGGCAGAAGGCTCATGATGACAGGAGGGGGCGTATTGTTCAAAAGAGGTTGTACCACTGTTGTAGGTGCTTTTTTTCATCCAGTGAAATCACTGAAGCTACAGTATATTATGAAAGTTTAGGATGCTCTACCACTGTGCTACAAGGCCTGGATATGAATTATAAAGGCATACTATACTCTTATATTTTTTACAACAAAATGCATATGTCACACTGTATTGTATTAGTATGGGAAAAAACACAAGGAAAAAAACAAGTAAACCAAATGAATACTGAGGTCATTTAACAGCAATGAAAGGGAAGTCAAGTGAAGAATAGGATGCTTATCTTTTCAAATATATGTGGGTACAAGTTAGTTTATCATATGACTCCCGGATGTGAGTTATAAAAAGAGTTTAAAGAGAGGCATTGTGCTGTCACCAAACTGTGATTAGCAGATGTTCATTTACGAGTGCGTGTGGTATATGTTTATTCACTGCTGACCGTGTGGATCTGATGAGGCGTGCTAGCAAGGTCCTCTTCTCAGAGTTGGTGAACCACATCACTCCTGGAGTTTCAAATTTCTGACGAATCCACTGACACTGATTCACATTATTGATGAACATGAATTCAACGCCGATGTGGCCACAATATGACGCCTGAAAAAGAAGAAGAGATAAAAATATATATGTATGCGTATTAGTTTACAGGCATTACATCTTCCTCATAATATTAAATACTATATAGGAATACAGACATACCTCTAGTCTACATATGATCTCTCTCAGAGATAGAGTGGTCGCCTCTCCTCCGATGAAGGTGGTGGAAGGCAGTCGGAAGCTCCTATCCAAGTCTGACTCATCAAGACCATATAAACCTGCAGAAATACCATGTGAGGATTTCATTAATGTTTTCTAACCAGGTTTGCTAAACCAAAAATGCAAGTGGTGAAATCCTTTAAAGTAAAACCCAAGAGCAAAGAGCACAACATTCATATTGTAAACATCTGCACTCATCCAAGATTTAAATAAATATACTGCAGTGACGTTGAATTTTTCCATTTAGTCTTGTATTTTTGAGAATACAATAAAAGATCCTCCAATTCCCACACTACTTCAACTTTTATTACCGCAATTTTACAATTACAAAAGGGTTCATGAAAACTACGACTAAACCTGAAGCTCAAAACCATGGAAACTGGATAAAAACTACAAAAAACAACAGCACACTCCAAGAACTAAAATGAAACACATGAGTAAAACTAGCTGTGTTTTGTTACCTCCGCCGAGGAGGTTATGTAATCACCAGGGTTTGTCTGTCTGTCTGTCTGTTAGTTATGGACGGATTTTAATGAATTTTCAGGAAATGTCCGACATGGGACAGGGAACAAGTGATTAGATTTTGGGGGTGATCCAGATCATCGGGTGGATCCAGGATTGTTTTATGATAGTTGAATAACCTCTCAGCTGGCATGTCTGTTTCTGCACATGACATTTGACACCATGGCAACGTGGCTCTATTGTTTATCTGTTGGAAATGTTACTTTAAAAAAGTAATTAGTTACAGTTACTTCTTCCAAAAAGTAACTGAATTAGTTACTGAGTTACAAATTATAAAAGTAACTAGTGACTTGGGAAAGTAACTATTGCATTACTTTCAAGTACATTCTAAATGCTCAAATGTGTCAAAGACTTTGGACCCACCTCTACCCCTCTTTAACACTAACCGGGCTCGCCATTCCTGATGTTGTTGTTTGCTTGTGCTGTTGGGTGTGCGACTATGCCTGCTTCCGTTTGTGTGTCAGAAACACCTGCCCAACTCTACCTCTGATTGGGTTACAATGAAATTTTACTCTACCTCGGCCAATCGTGAGGGGGCACGAGACAACACATAAGTGATGATGATTGGCGAAGGCAAAGTAAAATTTTATTGTAAGCCAATCAGAAGTAGAGTTGGGTGGGTGCTGTTGGAAGAACAATAAAAAAAAAACCCTTGCCTCTCGGATTAGAGATCTAGTTGGTCTGATGAAAATGAGCTAATAATTATAGTAACGCGCTGCATTTTTTGGCAGTAACGGTAACAGCGTTATGATTGAAACAGTAATTAATTAGATTACTCGTTACTGAAAAAAGTAATGCCATTATTTTTAACGCTGTTACTCCTATCACTGGTTGCTAGGTAACCCACTTCAAGGGTATTATATGTTATTGCTGAAAAGACATGTCGCCATGACAGGTACAGCAGCATGGTGGGGAACTGAGCTGCCTTGGCGGAGGTCTGTGCTCTCTGAGTGCTTTTCTAGTTACCATCGCCAAGGAGGTTATGTATTCACCAGGGTTTGTTTGTTTGTCTGCCTGTCTGTCTGTTACTTTGCAACATTTCGCAAAAAGTTATTGACGGATTTAATGAAATTTTCAGGAAACGTCAGAAATGGGACAAGATTTTGGGGGTGATCAGATCATCGTCTGGATCCAAGGTGAACATATATTTTTTGCGATATGGCCCCAATACCCTTGAAGTGGGTTACCTAGCAACAGACATACAATAGGGCCATGTTGCCATGGTGTCAAATGTCATGTGGGGTCACATTTCCACTGGACCCAGAAGTTTGTCTTCTAGGGAATCTAACTAAGCTCAAATTGACAAAGTATGCTA
>JAPQRQ010000008.1:24103588-24120616 GCA_037367365.1 Apogon talboti | reverse complement strand
TCATAGAATCATAGAATTGAAGTGGGTTACCTAGCAACAGATAAACAATAGGGCAACAGACTTATATATTGCTGTTACTGTATTACAGAGAGCTGCCTTGGCAGAGGTCTGCACTCTCCCAGTGCTTTTCTAGTTTTGGTTTGTTTTCCCCAACATTATCAGCTGCTGGTGTACAAGAATGAAACGGTTTTACACAAACTGGAACCTTTGTAAATAAAATTCTTTTTCAGCCTCTACAAATCAAGTTGTTTTTTTTATAATATATGAAAAACTTATACTAACCCTAAACATGAAAATGCTGAAATTAGTCATTTTCTCAAAAAAAAGTTGAAAACTAACTAAAACTAAAATGAGCTCTGATTTATAATAGACAATATCAATTCATAACCTTCGATTACCCATAACATTAGTGCTAAAACTAAAACTAAACTTAACAAAGCTTAACTAAAAATCTTAAGCTGTGGTGTATTTGAAAATGACGGCAGGACCTTTAGAGATTTTGTGCAGTACCGATCTAAGTTCCTGTGCTAACAAAGTGCACCTGAGAGAGCTGCTCAAGCTCAATGTTGCAGGCAACATAGGAGGAGACAGGTGCAAATCATATTAGGGACGGAACAAAGATACAAGAGGCCAAGAATAGACTTGTGCACCATCACTGACCAAATAAGGGGCCACCAAGGCTGTCATTAGCTTTCATTAGCGAGATATAGGCCTGGTGACAATACATTATGCAATGCTATGCCCTGACACACACAGATCACTGATAAAGGCAGCGGGCAGAAACAATGCCTCTCTCTCCATCTCTGCCTCGCTCTCTCTCTCTACTTTTTTACAAGCTATTACGATAGACTTCGATCCCTTTCCGAGGCTGTTGCTCATCCTCCGATCTTCAGTCTGCTAAATTAAATGGAGAATGACAGGAGCTAGGCCTGGGCATAATGACAGCTTTTGGCGGACCAACCACTGCAGATGCACTGGAGAACTGTGATAGGACCTAGAATACACTGACCATCTATATAATACATGTTGACACAAACATCTATGTATGTACCCAAGACACACAGAAATGCAGCTTTAACAAAGGGAAATTTATTTCTTATACTGTATTTTAAAGATATTGTTTATGGAAATGCTTTTGAAGTTAACTTGCCAAGAAGAAGAATATGCTTATGACTAAAATTCTTAAGAAGTGCAAGTATCCTGAGTTAATTAGAAGGAAGGACTTCTATAGTGGGAATCTAATCAGCATATATAGTGCCTCTGGGTTAATTCCGTATGCCTTTGGTCCTGCACAAGCCTGAAAATCTATATTTAGACCTGTAGTTCGATGACAACTTTGTTTCTCAAGTCACTTTTCCAAGAACAAGAGCAAATATTGAAATTATGCATACAACTTTAACTGGGTTTGATGGACCCTGAAAAAACACAAACCCCTCTAGATAACAGTATTATTGGTGCCTGCTTACCTAATTTGTCAATAGTGGTGATCAGGTCAGAGGGGACGAAGGAGTCCAGGTCTGCCTCCAGGATCCCCAGAGGGTCTAACTGGGCAACATGGTGACCTCGAATCTACACAATGTGACAGGCAGAGATGTGGGGAATTTGGGATGGTGGGAGTAAGGTTAAATAAAAGAGTTTAGAGGCAGGAGAAAACAACAGGCTTCTCCTCAAAAAGCTTTTCTGATGCTGACTGAGTTTAAACAGCTGGAGAAGAACATAAGCAAACTCTCAGGAACAGGTCAACCTTTCTCAGAAAAAGAGCCCCCTGGGAGTGCTTTTATGTCTGTCTACACATACATGCACACACAATCCCACCAGGATTGCAACATGCTGGGAATAAAAGTGAGGCTTTTGCCAAAAGACAGATTTTAATAAATCCCTTGGATAGTTCCTTGAATTAATTTGAGGGCAAGGGGAAATGTTACCACCTGTTTTATTTAGGTAGTCTCTTTGATATTTCCATTTTCAATAAGCAACCAGGCTAAGTAGGTTAGAGTTAATCTTGCAATTTGCATAACCTCGTGCAGTGACAAACAAATTGTATATTCCTTTTAATACAAGGACACACAGTATAAACAGCTCTCATTGCCAGTTGCATCTGTTTTGGCAAGCCAAGTGGATTTTTGTGTCTGTGATGCATTTTTCATAGATACATCAGAGATACAAATAGTCAGCCAGCTGTGGCTGAAGGAAGATGACATCTTAATTCTATAACAGATACTGAAGTAGGATAGAAACACATGCCCATGAAATATGTAATCAATCTTTACATTCGTAAATATCGTAAATCAACATTACACTACAAGGCAGTGTGTGTGTAGATGTGTGACGGCCACAGCTGGGCTGGACGAGTCTGGACTACCTGGTAGGCTCTGATGAGAGTGTGCACAGCCAGGTGGTCCTCCACCACTTTCTGTGCCACGTCTGATGAGTGGGACAGCACTCGGCCCTGGAGCAGAGTGGAAGGGCGTCGCTCACCCGCCTCACCAGACAGACTGGAGGCCTGGATGTTACGGAAGTATGCATCCCAAGACTGAAACACAGACACAGAGAGGAATCCAGAAGAGACAAACATAAACATGGACCAAAGTGACAATTGCTGCTTATACACACAGATGTGTAAACATGTTGGTACACTTGCCTTCAAGAGTTATTTTAGGGGCACTTGAGGCTGAATACATCTAATGTCAGCACTCGAAAAAAGCAATAATAAATAGTGTTATTACATTTACTGTTATCGTCTCATGAAATCATGTGTACCTGTTTAAAAATAATTGTAAAAAAAGCACTTTGGAAACTCATACCTACTGCCATTACTTTATAGTATTATTGTTGTAAAATAAATACAAAAACTTTGCATATCTTGTTTATTATTATCCTGAAGGGGTTGAATACTTCAGTCGTCTCTCATTGGGGCCTGAGCCCCTCTAGAGCCTCAGGCTGCTGGGTAGCTGCGTTCCAGGCGCTCTCCATTACCTCATGTACGTTTTTATGATCCTCTATCCAGGCAAAGTACATCTCCTCCACATAGCTGGAGCTGCTGGTCACCGCTGAGGGGACTGGGGCAGCCTCGGAGGTGCATCCTCTCCTCGGCTCAGCCCAGCGCCTGGCCGGACTCTCTCCACAGCGTCTGAGCCAGTGGGCGCCCCCTCCCCTCAGGACACCCACTATCACCCGGAATTTGCTCATGGCTGACAGGAAGAGACACAGACACACCAGTGACACAATGATGGATGGTTTGTCAACACTTTAACTCTCATTTTGATCATGTAATAACTGGAATGCACGCCTTTGCTGCGCTGCACCTGAACGTCTCATAATAGTTTATTTGTGTAGGATAGTGGCAATACGTTGCGCAAGAATTATAATAGCGCAAGGAGTCATTAATGTATTTATTAGCGTTACTTTTGATGCCAGTGATTAAAGCAGCATCGTTCCCACAGTAAACCGCCGCGGGAGGGGGACGGCCTGCGCGTCTTGGTGCGCATCGGCTGCCCAGATGCAAACAGCTTGTACCGCACATCCCAACTCCAGACTGCGGTCCTGCTGCTACTTCACATCTACAGTCGTCTCATCTTTTCCTATCGGACACTTTTCCTTCTCCTTTCTTTACACTACGACGCCGACATCACTCTCCAAACGTTTCCTATAGCATTTGATAGTGGATATGTTACCGTCCCCTAATCCCTAAACGTCACCGCAAATCCTCATAATCTCCCCTCGTCTGTGTCGTTACAATATAAAAGGAAAAAGGAGAGAGAATAATGGTTGAAATGTCTGTAATTCGTTGTCTAAGTAGCGTTTACCTTAGTTTGCATGCACCTCTCTTTTACTTTAGGGCCATCGCTGACGGGTGCCAAATAGGACAGGTATCAGTGAAGCTGACACGGATCCGAGTGAAGCCACGGAATGACACGCCCACAGCGCGTGTCAGGTGGTGCCGCAAGACCGTGGTCAGTTGGAGAAGTGGGGGGGGGACCTAGGTAACAAGTAAACACAGCATCTCCAGCACAGACAGAAAAGACTGACATCAGGCTCACATAGTTTAATTTCTTTATTAATGTTATAGCCTAATTCTAGCCTCCTACTGCAAACTCATATATTTTATAATCCTGTTAGTGTAAAGATATGAGGCCTTACACATACAGCCAAGCCAGACAGGTCATTTTTTTTCTTTTACATCATACATACTGTATGTTTTCCCCCACAGTGTTAATCACATAAGCCAATTAAACTTTTCTAAAGGCTGAACATGAATCATTTGAGCAAGTGGTTTCAGATTGATGGGCTTCAACCTTGAGTGGGTTAAACAATAAGATAATTGGTGCACCCTCCCACCAGCCCTTTTTTTTCTCCCCTTCCTCTCCCTCTACATCTCCACTCTGTTCCTCATTTAGATTTTCATCATTCATACTTGCTGGCATGGAGAGGAGTAGTATTATCAATCACAACAAACACACCGCTAGATGGGGGGAAAATGGAGCGGCCACGGGTTGCAGAAGAGCTCTACTAGAACGCTACTGTTGTGCTTATTGGAGCATCACATTACTCACAGCATCATAATGTGTCTTCACAAAGGTTTTAATAACCCCCAGAGTGTGTACTTTCACATGCTCAACATACTCAAGACACTCAATGAATGATAGTGACCGTTTTCCCTACTATTACTATTAAAGTCCCATTATTTCTCAAAGTTGTTTCTTTACTAAATGCAGCTCTGCTCTCCCAAACAGAGCCCCCTTTTTCATTACTTGCATCTGTGTTTGCTGCTGCTCTCCGACTGACCTGGAGAACACAGGGTCAGGCAATTATGAACTGAAATGCCATTTTGTTGCGGTGACTTTGCTGTCTGACAAAGATGGAGTGAAAACCAGTTGCTTTCTGGTGCTTTATTAATAGTGTTCATTGATGAAAAGACCTGTGCCGCTGGGTAACATTATAGGCTTGGTGTTAAATTACATCCTGTTTAGAATAATTACATCACTATACGCAACTGAAACAGCTGTGCGGAATTACAAAACTTGTCTTAAAAAAAAGATTAAACTACTTTCTAACCTCTCGCACGGTATTTCCGGTGACATTTCAATTGCTTTTGAAATATGGAGAAGGTGCAACATCATTATTGTTATTTACTTATTTGCAGGAATTTCCTGGCACATTCTCTCAATGTTCAGTGCCCAAATGAATCTTGTGAACAGTAGTATCCTAAGTACCAGTGATCATGTCCAGGTGACCCAGGTTTGAGGCATCCATCAACAGTTAGGTCTGCCAAACTGGATTTACTTTGTACAGAGTCCACAGCTCATTTGGGCAATGCCAGCTCAGTGCAAAGAGCAGGAGAAGCAGATAATGTGTAATCCATTTAACCTAGCCAAGCCTACACACCACTTATGGAAGTCCACGTCATGAGGTTATTTAGAAACCTTAATTCATCTAATAAATCATGTTTGGAGACAGAATTGAATTTGTCTGAAAGCCCTAGGTACATGAGCCACTATCACAAAAAATCAATCACTTTTGAAATGATTAAATCATGTATGATTTCAGGAAATTAAATGGCAAAAATATGGTGAGTAACAAATAACATGAGGTATTTTTGTGTTAAACAGGTCTTAAACAGTGGTTTGTAGATACTTTAACAGTGACTTGTGATTTATATGCACAAAGTATTTTGGTTTTAACTCCAAAAAGATGTCCTTCAGAAACATAGCAGTCCTATTAAAAACTCCAGTCTATTTGACTAATGAATACACCACCCTAACTCCTCTGTAGCAGTGCATACCCCGATTAGAAATAGAGTTTGGGGCTCTCTGACATCTTCAAATTGCTTCTGGGAAACAATTACTTTTCAATATTTGCAAGTATTAAAAAAAAAAACCTGTTCATCTTCTCTTTCATAAGGTTTAACAGTCCATGTGTTTTTCCTTCTGACCAGAAAGGAGCTGACAGCTAACAGGGACCTCTGTTAATAACTGCAAATGACATGCATATGAATGAGCTATACACGTCCAAAGAATCCTCATAAAACTGGAATATTATCAGCATATCCGATATCTTAGATGGAAAATGCACATCTTAGATGGAAAATGTTCCATCCAGAAAAATATATAATTCAGCATAACCAAAGAGGATATGTCGTTTCCATATCACCTGTAAAACCAGACTATTATGTTGGAATAACAGTGGAATGTTAGTGTGCATATAAACATACATTATGAAGGACAATGTATTAACTTGGAGCAGGGACATCCAATTTTAGCAGGATATATTTTAATTAAGAAATTATAATAAAAAGAGTACAACCTAAAAGTACAGTGCTATGCAATACATTTACAGTACAACCTTTAGTGTATATGAACCCATTAAATAGTGCCCAAACTGCCAATCAAACCATATAGTAAATAATAATACCACATCCCCAAAGCAAATGCTGAGTAAAAACATTAACAAAAATAATATTTTACGTGCAATTCTCTCTAAATCTGCTCCCCAGTATTTTATGTACAACAGCATTACTGTGCTTAACACTGAAATGTTAACTTTAAGGAATTCTTGGATGACAAGTACCTTGTTCAGACTGACCGTGTAAGCTTATCTTGACCATAGTTAGGTTTTTTGTTTTTTAAGTCGTTCTCAGACCAGTGGCCATTTTAGTGTTTTGACTGATATTAAAATAAGCAATAAAGATTATGTGTATTTAAATGTAGACATCCCAGAGGATACAAAAGAGCAGCATATATCTGAAGAATATTTGAGAAATAAATGTTACCCATGCATAGACTACAGTATGGCATCTCATCTGTCTGCATTCAGGATCCTCATCAGTGCCTGGGTATGGTAAATAGACAACTCCTCATCCAAAAAAGTAGCAAACACAAGACATGACAGGATAACCCGCAAAGATCCACAACCGAGTCCCGGAGCATCAATAGTGAAAGGAGTCCACAACCATGCATATTATGAATATTTGGCCATAATTAGTATGTAAAAACTAATCTTCCACATCACATTTAGACTAAAGAAAAGCCTAACAGCAACCAGGATTTACTATTGCTATAAGTCTTTGAAATATTTCACCACTTTTGGTGGCTCACTACAAGGCTCCTACAGTAAAACACCACCGGTGAGAAAGGCAAAATTGTGTTTTGGTAGTTTGTGTGTTCACAAACTTAAAGGGAGTGTGTGTGTGAGAGAAAAGAGCGATTTTAAGCACAACACTGAGGTTATTTCTGAACCTGGAGTCTCTTTTGCACAGAGACAGAAAGGGGGGGGGGGTCGAGGATGCAGAGGATGCAGTTTTCCCTGCATTAATGAGAGTCCGATGTAACGGGGGACATCCCAGAATCCTCGGTGGTGTCCAAGACATCAGCAGTCACATGGGAGGAGACCTTCTCGTAGATGAAACTGTAGAGACTGGTGTCAGGTCGAGTTGTGCGGCAGTTCTTACACACCAAACTGGAGTACTGGTTCAGAAGGTTGTACAGCCTCCCTGAGAGGGACAAATGGACGGTGGAAAAAGAGGTAGAGACGGAGATAAAGACAGGATGAAAGATACAGAAGAACATTGTGCGGGGATCAAGAGATGGAGGACGCGTGGAAGGAGACAAAACAGGATTTAAGAGACAAAAAGGACAAACGGGTTAAGAGTGAAAGGACAGGCAAGGCAAATCACAAACTGCAGCTGAAAAAAGAAAAATGAAAGTGTTTTTGTGCTCATTTATAAATCAAACACACGCACACATGAGTCGTGAGCTTCTTCTCTGTAGCTCCACTTTAGGAAATGGATGGCTGGAGGGGAATTTCTCTGAAAGGCTTCAATAAATGTCAGCACAAGAAAAATGAAATGAGGGGGAGGGAAGAGGCTGGGGTCAGCTCAGGCGGTAATCCACTCTACGGCTGAGGCTGAATGGATGGGATGAGGAACGAAGATGGCCCATAAAGTAGAATAACTTAACATACAGATGGACTGGTCTGTTATTTATGCGGACTGTCGCTGTAATGACACCAATGAGGACGACCTGGCTGTCCCCGCCCCTCCTAAGAATCACACTGGCTGAAGTCATCAGCATTCTGGTTCGCTATGTAATCTGCAATAAAACCTAACAGACACTGTGGAGGTGACTTCATTGTGATCCCTGCATCCCTGGGAGTTCATGTCATGTGACAACAAAGAAGTGCAAGTGTATTTCTTACCCACTGTGACCTGTCTTTCTGTGAGGAAACTGTGCATTTCATGAACGTCTCTCATGAGCTGAGCGTCTCCGAATGTAAAATATGCCATGTCTCTCCCCGCCTCGGCTGCAGCCATCAACTGAATGAGAGCTGAAAAAGACACAAGACAGATAAAGGAATATGGAGGTTACAATCTGACCCTTAATATTGTAATCTGTCAGGTTTAGGGAGAAAAGAAAACATGAGCACATCATCGACGCCTGAAAATAAGCAGAGGAAACAGGTAATTTCAATTTCAATTGGATTGTTGTTTTATATGAAACAGCAATCCATATAAGGTGCAGCTTCTGGCAGAAAAGAACACAAGTGACAGCAGCTATTTGTATCAGAGGAGTAAATAATCCTCCACTGGCAGCACTGCCTCATCAACACCACTCCATCTTTTTAGCTGTTGCAAATTAGGTCTTAAGGTTTTTAAATATTTAACACAATGGATATTGACTCCAGATTAATGAACACACAAAACAAACCATCATTTTCAAAAGGCCTGTAATCTTTACTACAACGTAATGGCTCAGTCGTATGTAACTACAATGTCTCCAGTCAGCTCTGGGACTGTAATGTAAAATACAGTTATTGCTTTCTAAAAATACCAGCTATGCTAATATCAGGGCTAATGGGCGGGACCCCCGGAAGCTAATGTTATCCTTGGGGATTTTGCTAAGTCCAGCGGATACATTCATAGAGCGGTGCAACGGAAAATTAATACGTTCAGTTCGCAATGAAAGAGTACACAAAGAGTGATTTGCCTTCACAATACAGGACTTTAAAGGGATTTATGGATTTTAGTACAGCACAGGCTCCAGCTACACCGAGTTGAAGGACAATTAAACCATTTTCATACATTTGCTAAGCTGTGATTACTGTGATCCTCCTCCATCTTTTTAGTAGACATTACTTGAAGTTTCAAATTATTGTGTCTGGTATCATCTAAAGGAATTTGTGTAGCGGAAAAAAAATGGTTGGTGACATGTAAAAAGTTTGGAACTAAGAAATGGATGAAAAAGGAAGTCACTAGTGTAAATTAAACCACTGGATCTGCTGAATGCCTTAATTTAGGAACACTTTCTGTAAACCCGATAATTTTTTGTGTCTTTTCTTTCCTTCTTTTTGATGGAGACATCTTCATGTTCATGCTGCCTTGTATGTAACTACGTGATGATTTGCTGCAATGCATATATTTGTGTGTATTTTTAGAACTGACAGAGACAATAAAACGGTTTAAAGGGGTAAAAATTTACAACTGTCCTGAGTCCTTTTAAGTGTATGAATTACAATGTGGCGTATTGAAGACAGAGTCCCCTGCCTATGCAGAGTAATGTAGCAGAAGCCCACAGTGATCTGTAGCTGCCAGGATTTATGGTAACTCTAACCCTGTAATCAATCGGCCTATTAATGGAAAGCATAAACCCTCGTCAGAAGATCAATAAAGAGGGGGACAGGTGAGTGACACTCTGGGAGGGCTACTAATTGACCAGAGAGGTCCAGAGGAGACCTGTGAGTTTACAGTACAGTAGATACAGCAGTGACAGTTGATACTTTAAGCAAGTTGATCCTGAATGAACGCCCGATACAAATTACCAACAACATGAGAACCTAAAGTTAAAATGTTGAAGTATAACCACTGTACCATTATACAGCATTATCCACCTTTATTGTACACACACAGCTGGATCTTTTTTTCTTTAAGGAGTGCATAATTGATCCAGTGATACCTTTGAGTCTGGTGTCTCCGCCGAAAGCGCCACAACCCCAGTTGCCTGTGGCTATAGCAGATAGGTGTCTGCTGTTGGCATTGTTTCGGTAGAATCCACAGTATGCCTAGAAAGAATGAAAAATATGTAGAGATAAATAATGGATAATTCAATTCAGTTTTATTAATAACAGCCCCACCATCTATTTTTCAAGGGGGGCCTATAACATAAAAGGTGCAATACAGAAAAGTACAGAAATATAACACAAACTAACACACTTATGACAATTACATATCTTGCTCCACCCTGCCCTCTCCCCCTAGTCGCTGGGTTAGGGTTAGAGTCATCACAATGATAAATCGCAAAGATACAATCCAGGGTAAAATTCTCTAAATAAAGTGAAAACAGTTAACATTATTGCACATATTTCTGCAGGTTACATAAAAATCTGTTTTTATGATAAATACTGTAGTCAACATTTAGACCGTGACTGAAGGAGTACTACAACTATAAATAGATTCAGTATAGCAAAGTTAAGATGAACTGTTAGTAGCCTTAAGCTAAATCCAATCATGTTACAGATCACTGAGTCTTTAATTTAAATCTCTGCAGGTGTGACCTAACAATAAGTCAAAGTTCACCACCATGGACCCGGAGATAACAACCTAACAACCTAATGTCAAGCATTTTATTGTCTAATACATTCTGACAATCTTACTAAAGCTGTATTACACAGTATATTCTCCATTAGTTACTATGAGCAATTTCAATTACTGAATGACTTGAATTGGTAGGCAGTGAGTGACAACAGTAATACTAATAGCTGTACAGTTGTGACAATCCCGTCAAATGCAATCGACCCCAGTGTAATAGCTGTCCGATCTAATTAGTTTTAAATGTGACAACTCACTTCATTAAAAATACCCTGGCCTTTTTTCTGACAGAGCTAAACTGGCACAGTTGGCCCCATTACGCACCAGCTCTGTTTTCAGGTGGTGACAAAACCTCCCATTAGTGCCTCCTCAGTGGGTGTGGTGTTCCTGCTGTGGACCTGAAAAGTGCTTCACTGACTGTGACGGCAAACAAGAAATATCTCCCGCTTTATATAGAAAACCTGTGGACAGTCAAATCACTAATCTGACAAAATAGAAAGGAAAGAAGGAATATATAAAATAATATAAAACAATAAATTAACGATGTATCAATATCACATGAAGTGGCCATTGGTGAATGCCTACAATCTAACTGTTAAGTCAGACGGCATGGTGCTGTAAAACTCAATTCCATCCAGAGAGTTGACAACAGTAGAGCCTATATGGTTGTTCACTACGACTTCTTTCTTTAATGAGACACCTGGGGCTAAATTAAGTGATCTAACTCAAATACATTGATTGGTGCAATTATCCATATTCAGTGTGATACCTGCAGTAGATCACAGTCCACATGAACACGTTTAGGAGACAGACTTAAGCAGAATTACGACTAGAAATGATGACATTAATCTGAATGTAAGGTACAATTACACTGACGATGTTTTTTAGCTGATCCTTTTTCTGCATCCTAAGTACTATTTCAGCTCCTGGTCCATTTACAGCAGTGCATCACTTCATTTCATGCTCAGCTGTGTGTTTTGGCATAGGTTGTTATTTTATTTACCTTCCCCTGAATTGGACAGCACAGGTAAAGGGCTGACAAATGAAACACAAGTTTTGAAGATGTAAAAAAATTCATAAAAATCTTATTTTATGTCGGCGACCAGGTTTGGCAGATATGGTGGGAGCTAATGATAGTTAGCTAATGCCAAAACATTGGCTGATGCAAAACTTTGCCTTTTTGTAACTTTGCTTTTCAGCTTCAACTACTTCTCTGCCTTTTATCTTCACATGTAAAGAAGTAGAATTACAGCTGGATGTGTTTTATGGACTCAGGTGTATAGTAGTGCTGCAGCATTTTGAAAACAGAGTAATGAACAGATGTGGACCCGGATGGTAAGCATGCTGTTGTTAAGCAAATATGCATCATTATCTAAGACAATTCTAATTATTTATCGTCGACATATTCCTTACTTCCAGCATGCTAGCAGTTTAAGGTTAATTTTGAAAAGTAGAGTGTGTTTTTCTTTGTAAAAGTATCTTGGTAATTATAGCCTTACTGTACCGTTGAGAATGGTAATTACAGAAAAGGTGGAAATGAAGAGTAAATGCCATTAAACTGGACAGTTCAGTGTTTATTCTATGATGGCAGTTAGCAGTCACTGTTAAAATAGGGTGACCTTTATTTCTAGTTCTGTGAATGAAAATGTGGTCTTGCTTAATGACAACATAATGCATTAATTTCCTTTTAATTGCTGCACACTAACACAGCTCTGTCTCACCTTATTGAGTTCTCTGGTCATTTTCTCAGGAAAAAACTGCTCTAGGAAGTGCCTGTATTTAAGAGCATCAATGGCAACAATTTCCGTGCACCGTCTCTGCCACTCATCCCTGAAAAAGAAAGCAAAGTGATGAGACAGGATGGACACGCACCGTACTTCTTCCATCTTTTGTCCATATATATATATACATCCAGGTCGTTATTGAAAATGAGAATCAGTTCTCAACTAACTTACCTGGTTAAATAAAGGTTAAATAAATAAATAAGTACAGGTGTTATTTGTGAATAAAGCTGCAATGCCAGAAAATTACCTTGGTGTTTCATCTTTGTAGCTCTCCCTCCACTTGTAACTCTCAGCATAACCTCCATATTGACTATACTGCTCAGCACCTGCAGAACAACAAGACAGACAAAGCAATACACAAATTGTATTATATGGTATTCAGCAGTCACAGCACATAGCCTTAATCTGTCTAATCGCTTTATTTCTTAAATCACATTTAGTGTATTCTGTAATCCCCATGTGAGCACACAGTAGCTTGTATTGGATTGTCATAAATAAAAACCTTTGATTGATTAAGTAATTCACTTAAGGGGGTTGAAATGAAAAGCCTGTGGGCATCATAAAAAAGAAATGGTTCAAACGGAAGAAGCTAACCTTGGCCATATTTGCGACTACTCATAAAATATGAAACAGCTTTTCCAAAGAAAGCTCACTGTCGAACATGTGAATTGACACCTTTGGCATTTTTATAACTCCGACTGGTATGTACTCGCAGTTTGAGGCTCGGCGGATTTCATCATTCGTCACTATAAATACAACTGTACTTAATTCTGAAAATGATGCCTATTAAATCCTCCATGCTGCATACATAATGCATTAGGCACGAGGTAGTTACACATCACTTCAATGAACAGCAAGAGTTTAACATGATGTGATTAACATAGCCTTTGAGGTTCCATGCACCGTCGTGTACCAGGAGTACAGTGTGATACCAGAGTACAGAAGATTTAGGAGTAAAGTTCAAACAGTGAAAAAAAACTCAAAGTGTTGTTTAACAAAAGGAGACTACTGTTGCGAAGTCTAGTTTTTAAGTATACAGCAAAATAATGCAATAACAAACATGTCTGACTTTCTTATAATTACGTTAATTACAGTTTCAGCATCTACAATCCTGGAGCTGCACAATATTCAGGCTAATGAGGATTTCTGAGTGCTTTTCTGTGCAAAAGAGCGAGAAAACTAGCCAACAAAGCTGCAGCTAGACAAATGAAAGTTAAATGAGTAAAGAAGAGCCTTCTAAACTGGACATCTAAACACTCAAATCAAGGACTTTCTAAAACACTAGCGACTCCTAACGTCAAAGAGCAGAATGCCCCTATCACTCTCTTAATCAGCAAAGCTGTCCCCTTCCTCCTTCACCTTTATTCTGTTTATCCAAGAGAATGCCCCTGACAGCATCCCGGCATACAGGCTTCCATCACTAGATTACACTATGGTCCTTCAGTTATAAAAAGCCTATTGATAGACACTGAACATGATGTAGAAAATGTGCTAGAAGACACCTTAAAATAGAAAGATATCTGATTAAAAAAATTACAGAGGACTACACTGAAAGTGATTCTAGAAACAGACATTTAAAATGAAAAAAAAACGGCAAATGCGTGCGAGGAATATTCCGCTGGCTTTTAATGAATCCGTGGCGTAACTGGTCCATTCCATTAGTGGACCAACGACCTTAGTTGGGTTATAAATTCCTTTCTGTCCAAATGTAATAAAGTTAAGTGGAGAGGGGGAGGAGGGAAAGAAAGCGGGAGGCAGGGAGGGGACAGTGACTAACCACTGAAGGTGACTTGGAAGAGATGTGTGTTTCTAAGGAGACAACACGGCGCCATACAAATCAGAGGGTGCAGCTTCGTGTAAAGGACAAGGCTTTGGATGAGGCAGATACTGGAAAAGATAGTAATGGTTTCTTCTAGACTGAAGAATATGTATGCATGTATAGAAGTGGAGTACTGACAACTACTCTCTGTACTCTTATCAGTTTTTATCAGATATGCTGTCTGTAGTCTCTGCTCAATACTTGTGCATGGAGGATTCATCTCTCCTTCTGTGCTAGGTTCAAAGCAGACTTCAGCTGTAAACATTTATCGAGAGCAGTCATTTGGCGTGCAATTTCTACTGGGGTTCCTATGTGACCACTGAGCTAAGTTATAGGCTAATACATGTTCTCGTTTCAACAGGATGGATTTATCAAACCACATAATGGTGCCTCCAATGCCAACAAAATGGGAAGCTTGTTTAAAGCCTCAATAAAATACAAGCAACAAAAAAGGATGTACACTATTTGGCTTTTGAATGCTTTTTCATATCCATATTCATCAAATTTAACCAGATTTAAGCATATAAATACAATAACATACTCATAATTATGTACTCAATAGTGTGGAATCACCCGATTCATCAAGATTTTTTGTTTTTGCCTTAACCCAGTTCAGATTGAACATTTGCAGAAAGACAAAACTGTTTTCGTGCGCTGGAGGTAAAGACTGCAGTTCAATGACCTGGCCCCATCTCAGCATGACATGTGGTGGGTGATGACATCACTTCAGTCTGTCAAATCTCCAGGTGCTGATTTTAGAATGTAGTGTCATACAGTGTGTGTCTTTCTCAGTATTTATGGCTAGAGCTCACCTATTACCACCAAGTGCAGTATTATTATCAGCTGTTCCCCTGGTAAAATCCTGTCTGAATAGGTCATGTCTCTGCTCATTAGAGATGATGCCAACTCTTCTAAACAACATGACGGCTCATCCTTCATAAATACCAGAAATGCAGCCGTAGTAACAAACTCACTATCTCTATCCTCATTCATATTCTATATGCTATAAATGATATTCATCTATAAAAAAGTCAGTCGTTGATAAGGCGATGACACACCCTCTTGCCAATAATAATAGTAAGGTTGTTCTCTGTGTGGAAGCATCACTGCTGACCCTGTGTTCATGATGACGCAGCAGCGGATTTACCCACCGCCACCCTTGGCGCTGCACTCCCTGTTTGAAAATCTGTGGAAAAAAATTGCAGAGCTGGCCGGGATGCGAACCTCAGTCTCACCTGTGGTAGTCCGAGGTGCTACCAACTGAGCTATATACAAATAGTGCGTCTAATTGACCTATTTGCTATTTCCTTATCTTACTTCTTTTTGGGCTGAGACATTTATTCCTGGCGGTGGTCCTTGGGCACCAATTTTTGGATGCCGAGGCTCTCCTATCTCTTGTATTGGAGGAGCAGGGGGTCTACTGCGCACGCATCATTTATAACTATTGTTTATATGGTAAAGGGAACTAAATCTAAACTAGACTAAAGTCTAATAATCATGAAGAGACAACTGTTCAAGCAGCATTTGGGTCTACATGAGAAACCAACGGGTAGCCACAGAAGGTATGGAATGGAGCAGTTGCAGTTGCCATAGAACACAGCCAGTGATTGCGTGAATCACACACAGTTGTCAAACATAGGCCTAAATGTAACTGGTGTGTGTAGATAAATTTGACTGCATTTACTGGCTGTTGGACATGTGTCAACATCTTGTGAATCGTTACAGTGATTTCCTTGACAGATCATCAAGTAGGCTACATGCACACACACATTTTCCTGTATGAACTACTAGTAGGCCTACTATCAAGTAGAAAAAGGCTTATGTTACTACTATATGTACAACACTTTAAGATTAAAGTGTATATTGTGTTGTCAAATATGCATAGTATGTTCTGTAAACAAAGGAAACAGGAATATGACAATTTGGAGAAGGATATCTTATATGTATTTATACATAGCCCCCGCCTTCCATTTTTTTCTGAATCCGCCACTAGGATGGATAGTGATGTACACTTACTGAATGACTGCAAACCTTTGTGTCAAAAATTGTCAAGTAGCATCTATCTTGATAGATCTACCACGGTTTTGAAGCATAAACAACCACATTCCTGCCTGAAAAACCTTAAAACTACTGAGTTCACAAAAGTAACATTTTAAAAATTGTAACTCACAGAACCAGGAATAAATAATGGAGCCATGCCGACATAATTTTGTTTGGAACCGCAGCAACAATTAGGTCCCATCAGAAAATCTTGCCCTGAGTGCTTCCAGCTTAAACAAGCGAAAAAGTAGGTGGAGCTTACTAATACCCCTGGTACCACTTCACAACACTTTGCCCCTCCTGCTCACTGATACCCTGCCTAGTCAGGGATTAATATTAAATTTTAAATAAAACACAATTGTAAACTAGATTGAGCCAAATTGCTGTCCTTTTTGGGTAGTTCAGTCAAACCAAGACAAACATTATTCTGCCTAAGTCTTGACTTTCAATCTGATTGTATTTTGTCTGCAAATTAGGTGAATAGTCTTCAAGAAATCGGTCGGTCAAATTTTCTATGTTCAAATATTCAAAAATTTGTAAAGCAAATTCCAAAAATTTAAATTCAGCCAATTTAAGTTGGCATAGCACCTCTCCTAGTGGTAAAGAAAATGTATGTCAAATTTGAAAAGAATCGAATGAATAGTCTTCGTGAAATTGGTTGGACAAGAATCTCGGACGGGTGGAATTCCTGGTGTGTGTGTGTGAGTGTGTATATATATATATATATATATATATATATAAAGGCTACCTCTGGACAAGCCTTATATGAATATTATATATATTTAACTTGTGCAATTATTCAGTAA
>JAPQRQ010000008.1:24093246-24103488 GCA_037367365.1 Apogon talboti | reverse complement strand
CATTAATTCTCACATTTAGTAAGTCTAGTGAGGGGACCAGACAGCTAAAACTTCCCATTCTGTACAATAACATTCTTGGAAATGAGATTTGCAATCTCAATGAGGATTTTACCTAAATAAACAAAGGATATATATATATATATATATATATATATAAAAACACAAAAACCCACAGCTATAACATGAAGATAAATGTGGATCAACGTGCACTGAATGAGACTGAATTAAATGATACAGCTTTTACGTACCATGTCCAATTTATGTACCCTGTAATTCAACACATCTTATAAATAATTTCATAAGGAATGCTAGTAATTAGTACAAAATGTCCATATTCTCAGTCTGTGCTTTACCCCAAATTCTGAGCAGTGGTGGTCAAAGGTTCAGGTGGCAGGACTGGATGGAGCAGAGTAACTTAAGACCTAAGCAGGTTGACCGAAGCAGGGTTGGTTGTTGAAAAATAGAGCAATTCTGCAGGAGTGAAATTAAGGATAACTGGGAAGTCCTGCGTGAATCAATGCGATAGATTTACCTTCACATTAGATGGAAAGACAGGAGAAAAAAATGAACACATCCCAATAAACACATGGGGTTCAGTGAAGGACAGAAAATAACTCTAGAGATGAAAACAACACTAGGTTAAGGCCAGACCACAGTTACAGCTTGTGGGACACTGATTGGTAGATCTTCATGAGCAGGTAACAAAAAGTATAATACCATAGAATACTAAGACGCCCGGTGTAATACAGTACATTTCACTTTTAGTCTGGCAGTAATAGTTGAATGCATAACCTTTATTTCTAGTTTCATGGAAAATACCAAATTATACTTCATGTATCACTATTTGGTACAAAAATACCAATTCACTATCATGCAAACTTCTTTTAATCACATGTAAAGACTAAATTAGATGGTTGGATAATCAAATAGCAGATTAAATGTCCAGTAAATTCTTAAATGCTTCCAGAAAGCTCAGCATGTTGGTGTGACTTCCCACCTGTAATGATGAGGCATTCATTGTACTCCAAAGCTTCTGTGAAGAGGCGAGAGATGATGAGCTCGGGGTTAATGAGGAACCTGATCTCCTCCTGGACCAAACCATGTCCTGTTACGCCTCCACCGACGAACCTGTTTGCAAAGTCAACCTAGCAGAGAAAAAAAAATCACTAAATCTGTCAGTTCTACGTATTTTACTTCTTTACTTTTTGTCACCTTGTAACACTTTAGTTCAGAAATGTTAACATAATATTAATGAACTGAAGCAGTGCAGCTCGCTGGTTAGTTTCAAAAAAGCCTTAATCTGTCAAATTCTTCAGGGGTAGAAAAGTAATATGATGTTCTAAATGACCTCAGTAGTGAAGGTAGATGATTTCATGGTTATGATGTTTTTTTTCTTTGTCTTTTGTTTTTGCCGCTAGTATAAAGAAACTTAAAGGAGGGGAGTAGGAGAAGCAGAAATAAGCCTCTGGATTCAGCTTCTTCCTTTTTTGGTTAAAAATGGAACAAACTGAATGTTTTTTTAAGTGTGTGTGTTGTTTTTTTGTTTTTTTTAATGTAACCAAAATAAAAATATTCATTCATTCATTCAACAATATTAACCCTGTTTCACTCTGTGTTGTCTGGTCAATGCAGAGAACTGTGAGGATTGGCCACTGTCACAAACATTATTTGAATAAATGACTGTATTAGACTCTCATTATGTGTCGCCCACACCGGCCACTTAACACAGACAAATGTGTAAGGTTCACAGCACTGCTTCCTGCTGGGAAATAATCAAACTAGGAATCTTAACAAAATAACACACATGAAATCTATTAACTCTACAAAGGCATAAATTAGAGGTAAAACCTAGTGGGAGTGGTCTCTTCCAGAACAACAACGTAATAACCATAACTCAGATAACAATAATGAACAAGGTTCAAACTCCAAATTTTTGTCAGTTTTACACCATGTTACAGAACTCCCAAAAAGACTTTCAAGTATTTAAAAAAAACCTGAGTTTATATCATAAAATTAAATGTTTGTCAATGTAAAAGCTGTTAAAAAAATATATATGAAGCATGACCACAGTGGCAAACCACACTCGTTCTGGTTATATTTGGTACTATGTTTCACTACATGAAATATTTTGATGCGATTTTGGAAGAGGCATGCGGCGTGAGCTCACTTCTTGTTTTTGTGGCATGGATAAGAGGACAGCCCACTCGATCGACATGCTGCTATTTAAACAGGCTGTCAGGGATGAGGGTTCTGCTCACTGGCCCACAGCCGCATCAATCTGTGTGACAGCGAGCGTGTTTGTATGTGCACATGCGTATATTTTTGCAACAATCGCTCGACTCCTCACCCCATTCACGGTTTCACCCCTAACCGCACCCCCTCACCATTCAGTCTCACCTCCTGACAGAATGACAGGCCGCTCCGCCCTATCAAAACTCAAACCCCAGTACCAGCGCACCAGCCTGCTGAGGTTGCCATCAATCCGCCTGTAGGACTTCTGGCCCAGTGGGTCGCCCCCAGTGAGATGGCTCACCCGTGTCTTCTCTCTCTCCCTCTCCCTCAGCCCCCCCCCCACCCTGGGGCCCTCTCCTCCACCCTTGCCTCTCTGAGCTACTCATGTGTATACATCAGCTGTCAACCAGAGTAAAAAAAAAAACACCAGCCAAAGTGAAACACTGACGAGTAAGGTGATGGGGTGAGTCAATGCAGACACGTGAAGCAATACACAGATATACCAAAAATATATACTTGATTTTAAGACGCACATAGTGGACTAAAACAAGCAGCAGTCTTGTTATAGTCCAAGTCAGGTTTGACCAATCCAAAGCCTGCACTGCCTTTTTTAGGACAGTTTGAATGTCCACTTATCCAAACTGACATTATTTCTAATAAAGGAGGTCAAACCTGCAGCATCCCGTATCCATCATCTTCAATTGTCCCCTCACAAGTGATATGTAGACGCGTTAGCTGAGTCTGAGAACTAAAGAGAAAAAAAAAAAGATACAACTTTTATTCACGCTTTCATCAGACACCCAACACAAAGACAACACGTGCTTCATAAAATTGTGTATTCAGTGTAACATCTAAAGATATGTGACTTTAAAGGTATAATGTGATATGCTACACATTATACCTTTAAAACTGCACTGCTGAGCAGCAAATATGCTTTAATATTGAGCTGGTGATGTCTGAGCATTTATACATATGTTTAATTTTAATCTATTTTAAATCTTCCAACATATGAACATGTAAATACAACAGATCTCCATACATGTAATATATGTAAATTATAATATACATCCATTACATTAAGGTATAATGTGGTAGAAAAGAGAGGTTGTACCTTTCCCAGGCTGGAGGATTGCTCAGTGTTTGCCTCGTGAATGTAACAAGACCCTTCGGCCCTTCAAAATCAAAAATAAAATTAAAAGTTCTTTAGTAGATTAGCAGAGAACAATAGCTATAAATTAATACCTCTTTTAAAACTTACTTGTTTGTGTGACTCTCCTAAAGTAACACAGTAGAGTTTTCAATTTCTCGATTTTTCTCGGCGAATTACCTTCAAATAACCTGAAAAAGAAAGTAAATGAAAATTTATACCATGATGAATTATTGAAATAGTTTATTTAAATGCAAATGCAAATGATATTTTCTAATTAAAAACAGAACTTCTAATATAAAAGTACATGTTTGTTACATTTATTCAGACGATGTTTCACTCATACAGTGATTATCTTTAGCTCACTGCACAACCATGCAATGGCGTGTCATGAGGGAGGTCAAGCTTTCAGACTGGCATGATGGTCCTCTCATCTACCTCCATCCTTCATACAATGGCACTGCCTGGGGCTTTGATTCAGTTTTGCTTAACATAAAAACTGGAGGGTGGACGGAAGAGAGAGGAGGAGGGGAGAAGGATGCAGTGCTGGATAAGAAAGCTTAAACCACTCCATACAGGTCCTCTCCTTCCATTAAACACAACCTAAGCTGATGACTAATCACAGCAAAGCATTTATCTCACCCTCCTACTGCTTTCTACCCCAAAGAGGGAAAAAGGAGAACAGAGGAGACAAATCAAATAAAAAACTTAATGCACTAAAATCCCCTTCAGTCTGACAAAAAAAAAAAAAAGTATATTATAGTCAAGTCAAACATGCAAAGAAGTTAAAGGTTTGTGTATTTAATCAGTGTGAGAGTTATTATGAATAATCCATTAAAGTGTACCTGTATTTGTCATGCTTATGACATAACAACATTATTGTATATTACTTACAAGCAAGAGAGGCGCAAATTCAGTGTAAAAATTTACCATAAATGCACCACACTGAACCTTTTTATTACATTAGTTACACGCAGGGGCAGAACCTATGGGGACAGCCATTGACCGGACGGAAGTGACGTACCATCGTTGATTCCAGTCGGTGAGCATGATTGAGTGGAAAGCACAAGTTCAAGAAGCACACTATGGCCAGCAATTTGGGGGAAATGGGTGTAAATGGTTACCTATTCGATCCGATAATGTGTCATCTTAGACTGGTGTCTGCTGCGCAGGGTCAGTCACCAGTCTATCACAGCCCTGCTAATCGGACAAATCAACGACTCTGCGTCACCACCGGTGCTGGAACAGCCCGTGAAGGAGGCAACATGTTGCTGACCACGCCTGACTGATGGAGCAGTCACTTTGTACTCGCGCGTACTTAACAAAGGGTTATAACAAAAGTTAGCTGACAGAACCGCTAGTATTATATGTGATTTTTTAAACTAGCTAGCAATGAAAATTCACTACAGGTGCCCCTTTAAGAAAATACTGCAATAACAATCAAATCATAAACTCAACTCATTTCTTAACCATTAAAAATGTTTCTGACAGTTTTACCATTATCACTCATTCTATTTTCTAACAAATGAAGCAGGTTATTGGATGGTCACTTAGTAAAGCAAATAACAAATACAGGACTTCAGCTCAATAATCGACATTTTTCCTATGTCATTTTCTTCTTAAACTGAGCAAAACACAAGCTAAAGAGTCTCTTCCTTCCTTCCTTCCTTCCTCCCCCTTGCATCTATCCATCACTTAACGGAGGACAAACCTTGACAGTTCTGCCAAAACAGCAATCAGCAGATTGCTTGCTGCACTGCTTGTCCAAGACAGAGTGCTACTGTAGCTGATAAGCAACATGACAGGCACTCCCTCAATTACAGGGGAAAGGGAGGGCCAGTAATGATCTGAGGGCCTGTTTTTGACTGTGCTGGTTCTCTGGTCTCATCTAGGTTGATACACCAAGACATTTTTTTTTTCTCTGGCATTTTTCCTGCATTTGGCTGTGGGCAGAAATGCTGATAGTGAGGAGAGCGCCAACTGCTCGTAACCAAGTGCTGGCACTGTCTGAAACAGCCAGTCCTGCTGCAACTGGAATCGATGCTTACATTATTACGTTGGCCTCTTCACTTAGCCTGCCCTGAACATCCGATGTGGAGGGAGATACCGAGCACTCATACAGATGACTGATGTGAGAGTAGGATTAAGGTTCAGATAAAAATAAGGGAGATGGACGGAAGAATGCAAACAAAGTCACCGATAATTAACAGGACCATCTCTGATTGTAAAATAATACTGCACGCCCCACCCAGGAAGAGCAGATGGCTAATTAGACCTTCATGAAAAGTTAGGACCAATGCCGATTACAGGGAAGATCAAAATTATTCTGTACAAAGTATCACTCGATGTATGATTATGTCCTTAACAGTAAGGTATTGACAGGAATGTGGCAATACATATCATTAATAATTAAGACTCTTCCACCAGACTCTCCAACCTTCTAAGCCACAGCTGGCCCATTATCATGACACAGGAGGTACGATTCAATAAAGTGTAATATATTGAGATACTGTAACAAAGGAAAACTGTCATAAAATGCTACTTTATGTTTCAGTTTATGACTGGAAGAATCAAATGGATGTAGCTACATTAAAACACTTCTATCTTACACAAAATAAAGTGTCTGCCATGAATCTTTGCATGTGGAATATTAATTACAAATAGTTGCAGTGCTTTGAGGAATCAGTACAGTATCCAGTTCTCCTTTTACTCACGAGGAAAATAAGTTTGAGCCAAAAAAAAGAGAGATTTTCAATTAGATATCCTATAAAAACTCAAGCCTAAACATTACGACAGCTTCCAGAAGGCAGTGCAATAACTACGCCTTCAGGTTATATTACACCAGTATAGTAGAGTAAGTGTAGTAGTGAAACGACTATTAGTCATATACAGGCAACTATGAGCCTTTTCTTCAGAATAGTGACATCTTATCATTACAAGGGCTCAGAGACAGACAGCTGCACGGTGGATCAAAACATTCATTTGTTTCAATTAACTAACCCACTCGGCCACGCGGCCTGTTAACCCTCATCTTAACAGGCTGCTGGTTCTGTGTAGGTAGAAACAGACAACATCAATTTAACACTCCTACACTAAAAGTCACTCCAACATAAAGGACATAGGGGCGACGAGGTGAAAGAGCCTCTTGGGTCATAGTCCTGCCCCCACCGAAACTTTTGTCTTTTAATGTGTGCAAGCAACAAACCTTCAGAGTGGTGCTGGAATACATGCAATATATGCTGCTTCTCAGCAACGAAATGAGTGGAACACAAAAGCAAGAGTGTATTATTATGATTATAATAACATTCATCTGTTTGGTGTTTTCCAAGGCAATAGTGCCCCCTAATGGAAATGTCTTTACTTTCCCTTAAATGCTGGGAGCACTAAAACATAACCACTCATGCTTTTCATTAATCTGTAAATTAATGCACTTTTTTAATAGGATTTTTTTTAGCATTAGTAGCAAAGAATGTCTCACATTTCCTGCTAAAGAATGTGTGTCACTCTGTCGAAGAACAATGATTTTATTCTTGGAACATACAGATGATACAGATGCAGATCCTCCTCTGATGTACTCACTCTCCCGCTTCAAACCTATGACTTTCTAAGGCACAGGTATCAAACATGTGGCCCGCGGGCCAAAAATCAGCCCGCCAAAGGGGCCAAATCCAGCCCACTGGACGAATTTGTGAAATGCAAAAATTACACTGAAGAAATGAACAATCAATGGTGTCAAAATCATTTTTGTTCTGGTTCCACATACAGACCAATATAAACTCAAGTGGGTTAGATCAGTAAAATACTATCATAATAACCTATAAATAATGACAACCGCAAATTTTTCTCTCTGTTTTGGTCTAAAAAAAGTGAAATTACATGAAAATGTTTACATTTACAAACTAGCCTTTAACAAAAAAATGTTAATAACCTCAACAAATATGAACAACCCGAAATGTCTTAAAAGAAGTAAGTGTCATTTTACCAATATTTTGCCTGTTACTCAATGCTTTGTGTATTTGTAGAACCATTGCAATCTGTTCCTTGTAATGAATATGTGTAAATGACAAACTGAGGCATAATATTGTTAAAACTGTACTTTTGTTTCTTAAGACATTTCAGGTTGTTTGAGCTTGTTCATGTTATTCAGATTTTTTAAAGAAACTTTGTAGATTGTAAACATTTTCATAATGTAATTTAACTTTTCTCACTGTTATTATTTTACTGCCCCAATTCAGATCATATTGGACTGTATTTGACCCCTATTCTAAAGGATTCGGTAAAAAGGGAAATCTCACTGTGTGCTTAAAATGCTGCTCACTGTTTTTGTCACTTGGGTTAACTTTAAACAGAGGGATTGTGCACATTTACCTGTAAAAGTTGATCTCAGGATAATTGCAGTACTCTGACTTCCGAGAGTTGCGTCGGGGGAATGTGCAGAAGAAGGCGTTGGCCAATAGACAGGCTATTTGCTCCTGAGACAGAGTCAGGGAATGGTTCATCCTTGACTTTAGTAAAGGAATGGGCTGGTAAGAAAAAGAAAGAAGAATGACATTAAAAAGACAAAGAACAGGACAATGATTTGGTAGTGAAGCTGAAGAAAAAAAATAACACACTGAGGGATAAGACATCTGACGTTGAAATGAATAGAAACAGAAGAAACGCACAAGATTACAAGGGTACAGTGCAGTAGGTCTGAGGGATAATGGGGGTAGATAATTAGTTTAGCAATCTAGCAACAGAAGAGACAAGGAGGGTTCCGTTAGGTAAATTGGTGGTAGTAATCAAGGTCCTGGTTTTCTTGCCATCCCACAGCTTGCCTCAGTTAGACCCACAGGACCCATTTATCTTCACTGATTAGAGCTAAATAGGCTCCCAAGGCTGCCCAGTTAGCAGATCAATACCAGCGCTAATAACACACACAGACATTAGCCTTGACACTTAATACTACAAAACAAATGGGGGGGCAGGTGAAAAAAGCTTCATTATGCAACCACAAAAACAAAAAAAATCCTGCCCATATGACATAAGTTGTGTACCGAGGTTGTTTTTTTTTTTTTGTTTGACTTTTCTTTTGCAGTGGCAAAACCAGGCAGTAATTAACTTTACAGAATTAAATTAAGCATTCAGAAATGAATAACTGAATTAGACAAATACCAATGTTGAAAATTTTCAGTCCTATAACAGACAACAGAATGAAAATGAAGACAAATGGAGTTGGCATTTAATACATCTGGGGCGTGGATCAGCTCCATTTGATGTGAACACTGCCAGGCTTTTTGGGGTTTGATGGAAAGGAAATCAAACCCTGTTCTCTAAATATGTAGCTTGTTTTACTCCGTGACACCAGCAGAGAAGCCCACTGAGTGAAAGCTGAAGCGAATACACTGAATTTTACATTTTTGTAAGTGAGTGGCTTTCCTGAAGCATAACACATAAAATGAACGACAGGACATGAGACGGACCTCTGCTCTCTCAGAACCTCTTTTCTAATGAAGCAATTCGTGACACAGACCAAAAAAGGGGCCTTCATTACCTACTGGTTTTGAGTCATGAGCTGATCTTGTAAAACATCCACCATTTAATCCTTGCCCTGTCCTTCTTGCTTGACCGCCGACACCTAAATTCTTCCTCTTACCTTAAAAGTGCTGATTGCATGACTTCTCTAACCATCTACCTCTTCTGTCTCGTTCACACATAAATCAATTTGCACCTTAGATGCAAATTACACTTACCATTGTGCAGAGGCGAGGAGCGCTGAGTGCCAGGTCAACCATGGCCGGCAGCACAGCCTCAAACAGGTGTTGGACCTCACAATGCTCAAGACACTGAAAGAGGAACAGAGAGAAGAGAGGCGGATATCAGAGCAAGTGTGGACAAACAATTTGACTCAACAGTTGCTACGTCTCGGAATACAAAACAGAGTCACTAAGCTAAGACGCTTTCAGTTGTCAAACTCTGTAAAGCCAACCCCACAGTGGAGTGAATAAATAAATACACAGTACAAATCATTATTTTTTCCTTTTTAGGGACATTTTCTTCTTCAGTTACACAGACATCATGATAGGCCATAGTTATCTTGCAATTTATCGCAGAATCGCTATATGGCAACACAGACAACATGTCTTGACAATGTTGTATCATGAGTTAGCCAACACTGGAACAGGCAACCTGGAACAGCAGTCTGTTGGATCATCTCCTTTGAAAAATGTAAAATTGAAGAAAACAAAACAGATGCAGTCACGACTCAGGAGAAGAAGTCAACAACCCAAGGTCAGAAAATCACACCCTCTGAAGATCACTTACAGTGAAAGAGGACCACTGCTTTGGGACCAGACCAAACATACTAACAGGTTTCTCATATTTGATATAAGGACTCTGTATTGACATCTAGTGGGTAGGTTGCAAAGAGGTTCACAGTCACATCACCCAACCCTACCCTGTGGAGGCAGCAAAAGACACAAACGGTCCTCATTAGAGCCAGAGTTTGTTTTGTCTCTTCTGGGATTTTTACATTCAAAAATATTAAGTAAATACTCCAGCACAGTAAACGGCAGCTGTGCTTCATGTGCTTTATGTGCTTAATAAATGCATTAAATGCATGTTTCATATTTTAATTTGTACTGGAAAAGGTTTATGGGAGAATTTAAAAAAAAAAAAGAGAAAGAGAGAGAGAGAGAGAGAGAGAGAAATTGAATGAATGAATGAATGAATATTTTTATTTTTGGTTACATTAAAAAAAACACACACACTTAAAAAACATTCAGTTTGTTCCATTTTTAACCAAAAAAGCTGAAGCCAGAGGCTTATTTCTGCTTCTCCTACTCCCCTCCTTTAAGTTTCTTTATACTAGCGGCAAAAACAAA